>JAQMYJ010000037.1:2215721-2228298 GCA_030014305.1 Clarias laeviceps | reverse complement strand
CAGAGACAGACGGAGAGACAGACACTGACCTGGCAGAGACAGACGGAGAGACAGACACTGACCTGGCAGAGACAGACGGAGAGACAGACACTGACCTGGCAGAGACAGACAGGGAGACAGACACTGACCTGGCAGAGACAGACAGGGAGACAGACACTGACCTGGCAGAGACAGACACTGACCTGGCAGAGACAGACGGAGAGACAGACGGAGAGACAGACCTGACAGAGGGCTGAGGAATGCTATCAGGGCTGGCCAGGACCTGCACTCCTTTCTCCCACTCCTGCCTCCAGGTGTCAGCCAGCAGGTAATAATCATCAGGAGCGATGTGGTGGGAGTCCGGCAGCTTCATCGCACTGATCAGGTCTTTCCTGAACACCTGCAACAACCACATCCGGATTAACACCAGAACGCAAAACGCCGCACGCGAACCAGTAAACTAAACACTACTAACAGTAAACAAACACCTCAACATTAAACACCGCACACACCCCCAAAATGATAAACACTGTACACGCACATCCAGAAGTATAAACGCCCCATAACAGTAAACACCTCACACCCCACACACGCGCGAAACGCTTAACACCAGAACACTAAACACTGCACACATACCCTTAACTATAAACGCTGAATGTTAAACACAACATGAATAAATACTCAAACACTCTGGGTGAACGGGTGAATCTCTTCAGGCTCTCACCTCTGCAGGCTTCTTCTGAGCAGAGGACGGGGTTCCAGGTTTACTGCCATACTTATTTGTAGAGAAGGACGTTGAGGGACCTGGAGGTGAGGGGACAAGTCAAACAATTCACATCATCATCTTATAAAATAATAAAATAACAATAGTGCACAGATGTAAGGGAATGTGTGTGTGTGTGTGTGTGTGTGTGTATTGCTCTTTACTCACTCTCATTGTCTGAACTGTCACTACTGCTTAAAGTCCTGAGTCGTTTCATCCTGATGTATCCTGGGGAGAGAGGGACAGAAAGACAGAAGGAGAGAGAGAGAGAGAGAGAGAGAGAGAGAGAGAGAGAGAGAGGAGGAATTAATGTTCACTTTTATTATTCACTTGTTAATTAACCATCCGGAATATTCCCACGTCCTCAAACCTACAGGTTCAGCCCTGACACTGGAGACTCCTTCCACAAAACCTCTTCTAAGTACAAGAAATTAATCTGAGCAATCAGGACGGAGATTGAATTAAAATTTGTCTCACCATAAAGTTTGTGCCGATGAGCGAGCTAGCGTGTCGTCTCAGCCTGCGTCCGTCATCCACCTCTCGTTTCTGTAACAACACACACACACACACACGGTTACTGCACTGTGTATCATTAAAGTGTAAGATTTCTTTTTTTTTTTTATGTTTTTTTTTTACAAAAATAAGGCAAATATTTCAATCAGTGCAGCTAAAGCAAGAATTTTTACAAAAATATTTTAGATTTTTTTGATAAATCTATTAGTTTCTACAAACTAAAACACTTTAAAAACAGAGAAATATTTTATTTTAGTATTGTTTTACTATTACATATTAATAACTTTTGAATTAAAGATGCAATTAACTGGCATGATTTGTACACTTGGCATGATTTTCTTTTGATAAACTTTTAGACTTTTTTGTGACAATTATCAACTATAATTACAATTAACGAAAAATGTAAAATATTAAGACATTATTTGCTTATTATTATAAGTTAGTTACAGTGAAAACATTGATTCAGCTACATATCGCAATTCTGTTCTCTGGCAATTCATGGTTAGCAATGGTGAAGCTAAAATCCTTTTTTTTACTATTATTTGTGGGAGGGGCTAAGCTTATTTAGAATTGTAACAAAGTCTGGAAAAAAGGTGCGTCCAGTTCTTATACCGTCTACGATGTCAATATAAGCTTTTGTATATTCTTAAAGATATCGTCTATACCTGTATAACCACAACAAACCACCTCCTCCTCCTCATAACTCACAAGAACACACGTTTAACTCAGATTTAAAACATTTCCATTTTAATTCACTTAGTAAATAATTCTTACTATACTTTAAAAATTAAACAAAAAATATTATTAAACTCATTTAAAGACTTTTTATTAGTTCACAAGAACACTAACAGATAAAAGGGATCCTCTGATAGGAACGTTTCATGTCTTTTTATAGTAATCGAAACTTTATTCAAAGTACAAGCTTCACATGCTTATCTGTTTATTTTTTCTTTTCTTTCTTTTTTTTTTTTTTTTAAACGCCACCAAAGTCAATAAAACTAAACAAAATAAAATCACCTTTGTTTTCACACACACACTTGCTACAGTGAGTGCTGGAGCACCTGGAATAGCACCTGCTCCTGACACACACACACACACACACACACACACACACGTGCGCATGAGAGTATTATATTGTGCCTCTTTAACCTTCTATCTGTGTTCGTTTTTCAGATTGATGTCCATTAGAGCTGAGAGAATTAAACTTTTTCGCCATGAGTCTCACTCTTTTACTATATATATATTTTTTATTATTATTTATTGATCCTTAGGCATGAAAGAAGTGCAATTTATTAATTTCTCATTATAGCTTCCCATCTATAGTTATTAGAGATGGGGAAAAGAGGAAAATAATCAATTCAGGTATGAAACTAGGAATCCAACATCTATATAAATCGTGACACTGGAGACTCCTTCCATAAATCTAAAAAACAAATGAACTAGCCGTGCTGTTATACGAACACAACGCGCACCCTAAGACCAATCAGATTCAAGCAGTACTGCACTGTGGGGATAAATATTTCCAAATCAATCCTAGATAATTCACTTAGACACTGGGACACTTTATTTTGTTGTCATTAATGAATAACAAATCTTACTTTATCGTTAGGGAAGGAAAAAAATAGGGTGGTTTTATTATATTTACAAAAGGAAAACCTTAGGACACCGGAAGCGGAGGCCATATTGGGGAGGTCATAACCACGCCCACTTGTTCAGGGTAAAGGGGCGGGGTATTGTGTGCTTTCCTGAGGAGGAGAAAAATTCTTTACAACCGACTTACTTTATTATAGTTAAGTTTAAAGTAGATGCTATAAAACAAATTAAAACACTTACAGAAGACGTTGTTTTTGTCGCGAGCACGTGTTTGGAAAGCAATTTTAGTTTTTAACTTTTTGGTACTCGAGTATAAATCGCGGTAAAGTACGATAAATGAAGACCATATTTCACTACGATAATCCAGCTCCATATATATCTTGGTGTTGAGCTGAATGTGAGTTTTAATCGTTGTTTAATGGTTATTAGTGAATCGTTTGTGTGTGACAGAGCGTGGCGCCATCTTGAACCTGGGGTTGCCATGTAAGTATCAAATCCTCGGCGTGTAGTTTGGGCTTTAAGAGCTGGAGCGGATGTTGTTTCTAATCCATGAGCTCGAAAATGAATTGAAATAAACAGGATAGTGTTACACGGTGTGTATTACAGCCCAAATAAATAATTGCGACCGCACTTGCTAAAGGCAGCGTGCTAAATCAAATGCTAATGCTACAGCGCGGGATTTGATACGGCCTTGGCGCCAAACCACGAGCCGCCCTGCGTGAACAGCACGGCTACAGCCTGGAGAAAAAGCCAAATCTGTCAATCTATACGAACACTAAAGCCACCATTGTTCGAGATTATGAAAATAACCATTCTTTATCATGTTTATCCATCTGATCTGGTTGAAGCCGGTATCCTGGCTTTGGTGTAAGAGCCGCAGTTTGTGGGAACATGGGCCTGGAGCAGCCTCAGCACACTCAGCAGCATTGTTCATGGAAAACAAGCCTTACCTTACAGCACAAACCAGCTCCGAAGAACTCCCTGACAGCTCCGGAGAGTTCTCCTCACGTTACAAGTGCGGAATTTACGTGAATTATTCAGATTTAGGCAGTTACACCATGTCAATACGTGAAAAAATACAGCTGCAGCCACCTCTCCTCCAGCACACAACAGTGCTATTGTACAGGCCGCGCCGCCGGGTCCTAAACTCCGCCTATTCCAGTGCCACACTGGACGCGGTTTAAGAACGGGTTAAAGAAAAAACCAGTTCACACACACACGAGCACCGAACCCGGCTTTTTACTCAGCAAACTCACCGTTCACACACAAACCCTTGTATTAATAAAACTCCAAATTCGCAAACATGCAAAAATGCAAGGTTTGAAAACTGTTCACACACAAAATCCAGTATTTTTATAAATAAAACTCACTGTTCACACACACTAACATACAAAATCTGGCATTTTTACTGAAGAAACTTCCTGTTCACAAACAAAACCCAATATTCTTATTAATAAATCTCACTGTTCATACACACAAACATCCAAAACCCAGCATTTTTACTGAACAAACTCCCCGTTCACACACAAACCCATGTATTCTTATTGATAAAACTTCCTGTTCACACAGGCACCAATCATGCGTTAACTATCACACTCCCCGTTCACACTCGCACACCAAACCCGCAATGTAAAAAATTGATCTCCTGTTTAACACGTGCGGAACACGGTTTGTTTTTGCTTTTTTTTAAAAATAGAATCACATTCTTACTTCACTGCCCATCACAACTCCTGACCAAACAAACAAGTTATATGTTTTAACTTTAACAATATGTTATAACAAGTGTGCAAAAAAAACTGCAAACCTTCACACTTGTATTAAATACGTCTAGGCAAATGTCTCAGTTTATCTGCACTGTAATTTTAATTCAATGCAAATCAGGAAACACGGTGTGTCTGTGTGGGTTTGTGTCTGTGCGGTGTTCATGCAAATCATCAGCTTAAGGTAGCTTTATGTTAACGTTTTTGCAAACATTAAAATGATAATCATAAATAAGGCGAGTCACACAGTAATAAACCTCTATATTGATAAATCACAGTATACATTAATTTCTACAAAACTGCATCATGTAAACAAGAACAATTTACAAAAGTATGTTAAAATACTACTTTTTAAAAAAAAAAAAAAAAAAACAGAGTTTGTTCACAGAAATCAATATTTTTTTTATGTATAAAAACAGGGAATGTAAATCAGCCAGGTTTCTTGCGCAGTACATTCAGGTACAATCAATTGGCAAAAACATCAGCTTCAGATAATAATTTCTATAAATAACTTGGGTGATTTGTCCTCTTCTTTAACAATTAAAACAAACATGGAGAATAAAGTGTCCAAGCTAAGACTAAACAGCAGTAAAAGATGTACAGCATTTCAGTACAGAAGAAAAGAGAGAAAATGAGATGATGGTGACGATTATCAGGTACGATAAATAAATATCTACACGCTTTAACTTATTTTCAGCATGACTTACGATGCAGTGACTTCAAAGATTTCTCACTGTCACTAGAATAATTATAATTATTAACCGTTTAAGAAAATACAGCATGAGTACAGCATGAAAACATAAAACATATCCTTTAACAATTTTAGCAGCAGTATGTTAAATAAAAAAATAATAAACTAATCAGGGGTTTAAACCAAGGGTTGTCAAAGTGTTTTTTTGTTTTGTTTAGTTTTTTTCTCTTTTATACCAGGGAGCCTTTTTGAAAGAAAACCTAAAAAAAAGAAATTGCGCTCAGATCCTAGTATTGTCTGAGTGAGGTGGACTTTGTCCTCTTCTGGGAGAACTTAATGTAAATTCTAAGTGAATTGACAGACCTCATAGTGAATACTCTCAACTGTATGTAAATCAACTGACCTCCAAGCGAATCACTTCTACATTGAGCACATCGACTACAAGCGAATCGACTCGTTTGCAAGAAAGTTGATCCAATGAATCCAGTGATCTTTACACCACATGTGATGCAAAAATTTTAAATGTGAATGAAAAAAAAAAGTAACTAGTTATTATGAAATCAACTCACCTATAAGCAAATCGACTTAACTCTATGTGAATCTACTCACTTTAAAGTGAATCACCTCTACAGTGAGCGAATCAACTCTCTCCTGTAAGCGAATCGACTCATCTGCTTGGAAACGAATCAAACGCGCTGTGCTTTACACACTACAGAAATGAACTCTACATGTGGTCCAAAATGTTTTAAACTAGTTATTAACCTCATTCCCTGAGGATCTGAGTTCATCGTGCTCGGGTTGTTTTCTGTGATTCTCTTCGTACTCTCTAAAGTTTCATTTCACTTCTTGTACCGCTGTATTAATCACAAAGGAGTGAGAGAGTCGTATGAGGAAGTTTTACTGGTTAGTGACTCGTTTCAAGACATGCAGTGTGAAATGAAACCAAATGCATTAAAAAAAATTCCTTTTGATTCAGACTGAGGTTTGCATTTCACTCCAGACTTTATACCCTGCTTATGTATGAGAAACTGGTAACGTATACAAAGGTCTCCCAAAATTCTGCACCCATGCGCAGAAAAATGTATTTAAAATGATAAGTTTCAGCCAATTCATGGTTTCTGGCGTTATAGTAGTTGTGTTTACAAGCATGTTGAAGCCCAAATCTTCTGACAGAATACTGACTTCAGATCATAACAAAGAGAAAAAACAAGTGGCGTTTAATCCGATTCTGTTTATCTTCTATTGTTAGCTTTGAAACCATTTTAGTTCTAAAACATAAATAAAAATAACCAGATTTCTGTAAGGAAAAATGCCTAATGATTTAAACTTTTGGCCACCCCCATACATCACTTAGGTAACAATGATGTCATTTCCAAAACTGTGACCTCCTGACCACTAGAGGCCCCCCAGAGTCCACTGTTGAGAACCACAGGTTTAAACCACCCTTTAAAACGTCACAGGTGTGCGATTGGGCTCTGTTCCTGCTTTATCGCTTTCACAACTCTAGTTCAGTTTTTTTGTTTGTAACGTTAAAATCAAAGTTTGCTCTTGATCCGGTCACAGCCCCAACTGCATGTCGGCAAAGTTGAAAAAGTTCTCGACGTCCTGCGAGGCTGAATTTTTGTTCTCAGAAACAAACACCTGTGAATAATAAAAATTAAAAAAAACAGACAAGAGTGAAATTCCTGCAAAGTGTCAACATCCGTTTGAACCAATTACCGCTTATGATGTCATGAGTGTGAGACTATTCAACTAATATCATGAGCCTCAACACAAGAACTTTTGGACCTTAGGGCAAATTTGAGGGAAATTTAGAGTCGGAGGCGTGTCCTGATGACATCACTAAAATCCTTTTGTAATACCTTTGTTCCTTTGAACATCTCGTTAGCGATGGTTCTGCAGCCTTCCACCACACCGTCTCCGTTCAGCTCCAGAGCCACAACAGGGCCTACACACACACACACACAGTAACCATTAAACCAGGACAGGGAACACTCAGATACTATTTTTGTAGAAAATAATCCTCGTGTTTTACTCGTCATCTAGTGCATGTATAAATTTAACACTCTTCTCACACTATCACACACTTCATAATCCACCGGCTACACTACACACATAAGATAAGGATGTTTAAAAAAAAAAAAAAAAAAGTTTACCGGTTAATAATTATCACATATGTGTATAAACCTCACAGTTCAACAGAGGCGCTAAAACTCCAGATGTGACCGCGTGTGAGGATGAAACCCCACAGCTCATATCTGAAACTTTCCACGACGCCTTGCTGACCGCAAGTACATCGTTCTAAGCGTTGACGTCCACGTTATAGCTGAAAAAAAATGTCCGAGCCGTGCTGTTCTATAAAAACGACCCATGCCTCCTGAGCAACCAGACTCGAGAACTCGCCCACGCTGTGGTGCAGCCATGACATATTTAACCCCGACCCACCCATTGTTTTTGTTTTTCTGGTCCTGAATGTGAGTGACTCAATCGTAACTCTATGATGGAACCTCAACTTCCTGTCTCTAACCTGCTTTAAAGTAGGTGTGATGCTACACAAAGCATAAAAACCACACATCCATGGTTATGTGAGAAATGACGGTGGTGAAATGATGTGTCAAATCTGAGGCGTCTCTGACCTTTAGTCGTCCACTCGGTGAGCTCCTCTGCGCTGTTCTGGAAAACTCTGCTCACGTCTTCGGGTCGCATGGACACCTCTTTGGTCTGGATCAGGACGAAGCCCTTGGCGGTCGCCTGCACGGGGACAAACACGACAGAAATGTGAAGCCCTGTAACCTACTTCATATCTGACTGGAGTAGTGACCGATACTGGGCTCGTTCTTGGTTACTATAGCAACAGTTCCTAAAACTAGGTCAGTGAGGGTTCCTAAGACTGGGTTTGCTCCGTTACTATGGCAACCTTTACAAAAACAGGATTTGTTCTCAGTTAATAAAACAATTATTTCTGTAACTGGGTTTGTGTTCTGTTACTACGGCAACGTTTGCTAAAATTGGGATTGTTCTCGGTCACCATGGCAACTATTCCTATAACTGGGGTTGTTCTCGGTTACTAGGGCAACTGTTGGTGAAACCGGGTCTGTTTTCAGGTTACTACGGAAACTCTTCCTATAACTGGCTTCCTGTTACAATGGCAACTGAACCTAAAACTGGGTTTATGCTTGGTTACTATGCCAACTACTCCTAAAAAAAGGGTTTGTTCTCGGTTTCTACGGCAACTATTCCCATACCTGGGTTTATGTTCTGTGTTCCTGCAGCAGGGTGTGTTTTCTATGTTACTACAGCAACTCCTCCTGAAGGTTTGCAGTCTCGGTTACTATGGCAACTATTTCCATAACTGCGTTTGTGAACTCTTGTCACTTCTAAATTAAATGTTAGAATTGATGACGGAGTTCATTCTGCTGAATAAATGACATCACAACGTAAATGAGACTAAAATAAGGATGTTTATAATAAAACACGTGATGAAGTGAGTGTCGAGTGATGAAGCGGCATGACATCAGGAAGTCGATTATTTTCCTCTGACAGCACAACCTGAGGTGTTGGACGTGTTTCCTTTTATAATTCTGCAGTCACATTCCTTTTGCACTATTATATTTACACTTGATGTTTCATGAAACAAGTCAGTTCCTGTTTCCACTTCTGTTATAGCAGCAATAAACACATAAAATGTTCCCTCACCAGCCTCTCCTCTCACTCATCGATAGTGTAGATGTCGGGATTAAAAGTTTGTGCACCCCTGACACCTCCAGTTTCCCCAGACTGGAATGTTTAACATCAGCAACACAGAAGCGTCATGATCCAGTGTCTGCAAACCTTTAGCCAAATATAAGCAATAAAAAACCTTCATAAATATGAAACATGAAATATAATACGTTGCACTACGTTGCCCTTTTAATGCACTGCAGTAAGAACATATGAGTAAGTAAGTAAGTGCTGCTTTTCTCACCAAGAGTTAAATTGTTTATATTTAGACCCTGAAATTGTTGCTGTGCGTTTCCCCTTTTGATGAAAGCTTCCTGTTAACAAACACAAAGACAAGTTCTTTTAGTGCTCACGGACACTCGTGAGGCTCTGCACTGTTTTTATCCGGTGCGTATCAGCAGGTATAACAGGGTGATGCGATGATACGGTCCCCCCACCCGCCCGCCCCGCCCTGCCCTCCTACTATAAAATACGATCTTGCAGCAGATTCTTCTTCTTTTTTTTTTTTTTAACTGTCCCACGTGTAGATTATTATTTTTTATTATGATGACACTGTTGTTGTTTATGAACGGTTGCCACAGCACTGAATAGAGCTGTTAGTCAAACTGTCGATTCAATTCGATTTGACTTTAGTGCCTTGTGATTTTCGATTCAGTTTGAGAGCACTAATGTTTGTCCGATTTGTTTCAAGCCTCTTCATTTCTTACAGGTTTTAAAGTATTAAAAACTACAAAAAGTATCTAATAAACAATGAAACACTGTGTATCTTGTGTTATAGATTGTATAAATGTCACGTTTTGTACAAAGTAGATGTTTTGGTTTGTTTTTTTCCCTTGCCAGTCAGCTGCTCCATACTCCAGTCCAGTAGGTGGTAGTATTGCACCAACCGGCCATAAAATAAAAAATAAAAAGAAGTGATACTTTCACAAATTACAGGTATAATCCAAAGACTGATATTTTCTCCTAATGTTGTGGTACACAATGTTGTGGAAGAAGAACAAGGAAGTTGAACTACAACCCATGTCTAATATATTTGATATTTCGGATATATCAAAATGAACCAGACTTTGGGGTCGAGTGTCCTCAGAAATTATCCCGGGGCCTTGAAAATGCCTTCAAATCTGTTCAGATATGTGGTTATCAGTCTAAGATCTCTGCTACCACTAGAGGAGTGCCTCAGGGCTCTGTGGTGGGACCACTCCTGTTTAATCCTTATCTTTCTCCCTTAGGAAATATTTTCTGACATTATGATGTCCATTTCCACTGCTACGTCGACGATACTCAGCTTTACACCAGTGTTAATCCCTCAGATCCTTCCAGCGACTCTTACTGCCGGTATTTAGGACATCATGTCAAACAACTATCTCAAATTAAATCAGAGCTAATAAGTCTAAATAAGAGATGCTGGTTGTACGATCCAAATCAGCGGTGTCTAAGATTAATACTCAGTTAGGTCCTGCCCTGTTACACCCAAGCTAAGAGCCTTGGAGTAATTTTAGACAACACCCTCTCTTCCAATACACAGATTAACAGTATCTCTCGATCAGTCTTTTTTCATCTGCATAAAATCACAAGCCTGCGTCGTTGTCTCTCTTAGGCGGAGACCGAGGTCCTGGTCGATGCTCTCGTTAGCCCCAATTAATTACTGTAACTTTTTTTTTTTTTTTAGATAAAAATGCGATGCTATTATGCAATCAGAAACGTGAGAACATATCACATCTTTGTTAGTCCGGCTCCATTGGCTCCGGGTATCTTATTGTGCTCATTTTACAATTCTTTTATTTCCATTTTAAGCTTTATACAGCATTGCTCCGGTGTACCTGATCACACCATACGATCACTGCCCCCTGCCTCAGCTGCCCTTTCAATCAGTACCAGGCTTTAATCTTAACACGACGGGTGCTAGATCGTCCTCTAGCGTGGCACCGAGGCTCTGGAACAAACTTAACGTTCATACTTCATTTCTGAGTTTAAAACAGCTGCCAAAGACTCATCTTTTTAAATGATCATATCAAAATTAGTGTATAATTGTATTTATTACTCATTTTATGTACTTATTTTACTTCTAGATGTGGAATATTTATTGATTGGTTCATTTTATTTTATACTATATTTAATCTTGTTGATGATCATCCACTATTTTTTACTTTTCATTGATTTCACCCTTATTTTTTTAATTAATTGCTTTCTCCAATGTAAAGTGTCCTTGGGTGCTTGAAAGATGCTTTTAAATAAAATATACGATTATTATTATAATAACGATATTATATTCCTGTCAGCTTTGATATAAAGACCTTTACTTTGAAAAACATCATGTCAGTCATAAAACACCTTTACAGTTAAAAAGTGTACACAATAAACTGCACTAACTTTTTTTTTTTAATTCAGATGATCATAAACAGTGGGCTAAATGATGCACTTCTCTATTTAAAAAAAAACAGAAAAGGCTCTCTCTCTCTCTCTCTCTCACGCTGGGTGTGGTAAATAAGAAAACCCAGTGTGGTTAAACATTTCAAAATAAGATGACCTTTAAAAAAAAAGAAAAAAGCTTTTAATAGCTTCAAGGCCATTTGCGAGACGGAGAAACGTGAAGTTAGAGACGTTCCACAGGAGACGATGGAGCATGTGATGATCGTGTAAAGACACGTTTAAATGTTTAGGTTTAGAATGTTAAAGGAACGGCTGAGAATGAGGAGGACGGTATAAACCAGGACCAAAATAAGTTTAAAAATAAATGATGGTGCTATAAGAGGCTGAGAAACTGAAAACTTTCAGTCAGTCAACTCCTACTAGATTATTAACTCTAATTATTAAGCAAATTATTTAGCCTGAATAAACTTTGCTTATTATAACACTTTAAATCTATTTATCATGCTTGTTAATTTTATTTAGGGCTTTTAAGGGTTTTTTTTAATTAACTTTCAAAAATTTACTAACACTTACTCATTTTAATAAATTTCAAGGGATGATGGAAAAAAAAATTACATTTCTATGTTCTTTTCAGCCACCGCTATTAGTCACTCTTCTTTACACAGATTTTTTCATACCCATTTGAATACATGATCGTATATTACACAAGATATTTTAAAGGTTGAAAGGAGGTTTGTAAAAGTATTCTGAGGATTCTGGGTAACGGACCCTTTAGATCAGGAATAAACCCCTGACATTATATTATCAGGTTTTATGCCATTTAGCGAACGCCATTAACCGCTCTCTTCTGCTTACGGAAGAGCTCTCGATCAGAAACACTAGGTCCTTCATGCTAGGTCAGAGATTAGACTCAGCACCCAGACCTTTAAAGACATTATAGGGCTGTGCAATTAATCGAATTTCGATTTCGGGTCTCAACGATCACAAAAATGGTGTAATCTAAAAAATTATTCACTTTTTTTTTTAAGTTATTTTGACCTGCGCTCTGACGCGCGCATTTGCACTTTCGCCCTTCCAGAAGCTCGAACTCTCTCACTCTATACGGTCAGCAAAGAAGTTGCGTATGTGGTATCTGATCGCATTTAAAAATCAGCGCGAGTGAAGATGGCAGAAAAAGAGCAGCCACAG
>JAQMYJ010000037.1:2180059-2201342 GCA_030014305.1 Clarias laeviceps | reverse complement strand
GTTAGACAGAGACAAACGAACGCCAGTGTAGAAGTCAATCGAGCGCCACTACAAAATGCAACATAAACGTCTAGGACATTCAGAGTGCGTTTGTTTATCCAAAAATTTTACGTCCGTGTGAACAAGGCCTAAGTCTTTAATAAATTAAAAACATTGCTCAAGGGCAACAGAGGCAACCTGATAGAGCTGGGATTCGAACCGCCTACATTCTGATCAGTAACTCAGAGTCTTGACACACTGAGCCACCGCGGCCTCATGTACCGTCAGCAGAAATACAGAAACTCAATACTCAAGTAAAAGTAGTTGGTTTTCAGGGTTTCTATTCAACCAAGTCAAGCAGTATGTTAAGGTATTTTCTGAGCTTTACAAGTTCCTAAGCCTTGTTTTAGGACAATTTACTTAAAATTTGCTATTTAAAAATAGATTTATTTTATTTTATTGATTTATTTTAAGGAGCTGTTGTGTTTCAGATTAAAACAAATCACTGAATAATTTTGTTAAAAAAAGGTAAAGGTTTCAGCTTTTAGTAGTCCGTGTTGTAGCAATTAGCAGTAAGTCTTAAAATCAACAATCAACCCAAAAACCAACCCAGACAAATGTATTTTGTTTTTCTTCACAAAGGCAGATGAAAAATGGGCACCTGGGAGATCATTAACAAGACTTGGCAATAATTAAACGTATGGCGAGTAGCTCTGTTAGCGTCTATCATTACATAACTGGTTGCTAACGTTACTAGTGTGTATAATACAAGTAGTCTACACAATTAGAATTAAAATTCAATATAACAGGAAAAAATGACATTGTTATTGCTGTGAAACTCAAACAAAGCTGAGTTCACAAATCTTCTGCTCAGTATGTTAGCGAGTCAGCTAGATGACTTCTAGTCCTACCTTAACGAGCTCGCCCATTCGAGACACTTGAAAAACGAGCTCGGCACCTGCTGGCGTTTCTGTTAACTAGGATCTGTGGAATTGTTTTGTTCCTGTCCTCTTCCCACACCAGGTATCGATTAAGTCACTCTGTGTGTGTGAGTGAGTGACGGCGTAAATGCTAACGTTTAGATTTGATGATCAATGTGATCAAAGTCTCTGTTTAAAATGTAGGAAGTAAAAGTACAGGTTTTTCATCAAAACGTAGTGAGTAGAAGTAAAAAAACTATCGCATACAGAAGTTACTCCAAGTATAGATACACAAACAAATAAATAAATGAGTAACAAAGGATTTGTGCCTTGTTACTTGCCACCTCTGGGCTGTAAATATAAGTTTTTCTATAATACTTCTGTAATACGAAATAGTAATAACTATAAATATAATAAGCAATAAATACATTTGACTGGAGATATTTTGCATTGCTAAAATTCTTATTCAAGGATGTCCTAAATAAATGTCTTATTACTTTAACAAAACTTTACCCTACAAACAATTACAGCGCATTAAGTTGAAGCCTTGCAATAGCACATTAATAGAAACCTGCGCAGCGGCGGTTATAGAAATTCAATGAATACTTTAATGAATAATTAAGGACACTGTGGCTCTTCCTCAGAGAGACAGATGTTTGAACAGGTTCTTTCCGTGTGCTCAGGTTTACTGGTGGGCGTGATCCTGCGCTACGGAATCCCCTCGGCCAGTTACCACCACCAGACTCCGCCCAGCTGCTCCCTGAAGGAGGGGCCGGTCAGCACGCTGCTGCTCAACATCAGCGGCAAGTTCTTCGAGTACACGCTGAAGGGAGAGATCAACTCCCGGGAGATCCACAACGTGGAGCAGAACGACATGCTTCGGAAAGTAAGGGTATTAAAAAAAATAATAATAATTGTGAAAAGGTGGAGTCCAAAACCAAAAGTCCAAAACCACAGCTACTACTTCACACAAACGTCTAAACACAGACCTGGAACTTCCTTCAAAATTCTGTGGGGTTATAATATGAGCTTTACAGAATTAGGTCCCAGAATTAATGTCCTTTCCTTTAATTTCCGTTTCCTCTTCAATTAAAGATACAAGACATCATTACACATGTGGCGTAAAGGTTTGAAATTAAAGACGCTGCAGTTATTGAGTCGTAGTCAGTGATTCGGTTGATTTCCTGTGTTTTTTCAGCGATCGATTATTGAACAAATGGCAATCGATTTTTAATCATAATAAAATCCTAAAACGCACCATGTTGCTTTATAAATTTGTTTTTAATTAATTCATGTATTTTATTGTTTCTTGCACTCTTGGACAATTACTTAAACCACCAATGATGGAAAAATCTTAACAGTAATTCTTCTTTTGCTGTACGTGTGTATGAAACACACTCTTGGTGTAGTGATTGTGGGGTTGATGTTTTATTTATTTAAGAAAACATAATTGCACTGTGCGGCTAAACTGGTTATTAAACGATCGTTGATTGATTTACTCAAACCCATGATCTATTATGGAACGGTTACCGACTCCATCACTAGTCACAAACATGGAACAGATAAAGATTATTCTGTGATGTATGAGGTGAAATCTTGCAGTTCCTCTATAATCCCACAGGTTCAGTCTAAACACAGCGCAGCGTCCTGTGTGGAAGGAGTGAATGCGTTGCTAAGTATATTTAGAATTTAACAAAATCTAAAAAATAAATGAATTGATTAAATCGTGGGTATCGTGATGATATCGTGTCGGGTCGTCCCTGGAGAGTCCCGTAATTCCCTAATGTAAAAGTTACGTTTTTGTTGTAAATGCCCATGAAATGTGTCCATGCAGGAGTTATTCACATTTAGTTTGAGGAAATTTATGTGGAGTGTTAAATAAATAAATAAATTAAATAAATATAAAAAAATTGCATATATTATGAGGAGCCCTGGTCATGTGACCAATTACGCCTTCAGGAATATTTGCATGTTAAAAAGACTTCCAGGTTTTTCTATCTACCTATTTATCTACTGTATCTATCTCTATCTATCTATCATTATTTTTTATTTGTAAGTCTTACAAAGGAAAATTGAGGAATCTGTCAAGTTGTAGAATTAGTTTTAACTAAATAACTATTAATAACTAAATACGTAATTAATTCTAAAACTAAATAACTAATTCATTTTTGTTTAAACATTATCTTTAAAATGATCATACATGTTTGTTTTTTTTGAGTTTGTGAGCTCTTTAAACCAACCTCCTAAATCATTCATCTTTTTCAAATTTATTGTCAACTACTTAGAACTGATTGGGATTTCCATGGACTTAGGATTTACATTTATGTAAAACCCATGTTTAAAGTGTTTTATGGTTTATAGCGACTGTTTTTGATCAAATCCCAGATGTTTGAGGTTAATGTGTTTATCTGCAGGAGATGCTTGATTTTTAAGCTTGTATAGTTAAATTTTTTTTTGAAAAAGTAAAACTAGAAAATAAACCATGTCTAGTTACAGGGTCGTGTGTCCTGAAATGAAGCAGAAGGTTAAACACGTCTCCAAAAGATCTTAAGGTTTTCTCAAATCTCATTCGATTAATTCTGATTCTTCTCTCACAGACTCGCGGGTGAGATTGTGAGCTGGTTTTAGAAAGAGGTTGCGGGTGGAAAATGTGAGTCTGCAGGTGGTGAGATTTGGGGGATTTTTATTTTATTTTTATTTTTTTGGACTAGTTTTAATCTAATCTGCTTCTTTCTAAGCTCTTGTTTCAAAGAGAGGAATCAGAATGACATTAGTATGAGATCTGGTCAAACCCTTCAGGTGTGTGTGACCATACGTTGCTAGTTTCCTCAAGCTCTTTCACACTCTGAGTCCTGGAGTATGGCCGTGCCATCTGTGTGTGTGTGTGTGTGTGTGTGTGTGTGTGTGTGCGCGCGCTCTACTTTCACTATTAAACACAGCTCTGCTTTTTACTGTTTTTATGAAACTTCAAGTTTTTAAGTGAACTCCATTCATGATTTTTTTTTTTCATGTTTCACTGGCTAAAGGTGTCCATCATTATCATAATCTAATATTAATAATATTAGTTAATGTTAATAATAATAATTATAATACTTAATAATAACATACAGCACTCCAGGCAAACATAAATCTTTCTGAGCCTCTGGATTTCGTTATTATCTCGTACACAATCAGAATGAGTTTGGACAGCATTATCATGTTACACGCGTGCATCATGTATCTACTGTGTATCTTATTTGTTGTCACAGGTGACCTTTGACCCTGAGGTGTTCTTCAACATCCTGCTTCCTCCTATCATATTCCACGCAGGATACAGCCTGAAGAAGGTGAGTGTCTGAGCGCCGGCCAGGAGATCAAGCTCGTTTTTATCGCTACGCTGTAAATGATCTCGCGGTGGACGCTTTCGCGGTTTACGCTTTGACACCGATGTCTGCACATCGATGTCTGATGTCATGTGTTTGGTTACGAGGTGCTATTTGGTGGCTTGTTTCAAGCAGTAATGTACAGGAAGCTCAGTCCTCTCACTTCCTTTTCTTCAGTTTCTACTGCTGTGTGTGTGTGTCTGTGTCAGAACACAAACGTCTGAGGTGTTTATAATATTTACACAATCACAAGCAAAAATACACATCAGGAGAATTTACTTTTAAAAACTTTTACTCATGAACATGTCATCGTGTTTTACTTTGTTTAAAATAGTCTCACACAGGGTGAGATTAACCATGTAAAATTAGAAATTCGAAACTTTTTGGTTTTTCTTGGAAACTTTGCACGATTATTCAGCTAATTTTATTATTATTAACGCTGGAGTTTTGTGTTTATCTGCCTTAAAATCTAATCCTGCAGACCAGAGCAGAAGTCTGATTGTCCTATTGGTGCCGCTCCAATCAAAAATCCAAAGCTCCACCCACTTAGTTTTATTATTATTTTTTTTATTATTTACATAAAATGTAAAAGAAATTGTAGACAATATACACTCTGCACGTCAAGAAATTCTCACGACCTAATTTTTTTTCAACAGCCACAATTGATAGAATTTTTAATTAATCACCAATATTCAGTACAAGGTCATTGAAATGGGGGCGGAGTTACGTTTAAATAGCTGAACAGGAAGTCTGTTTGGGCTGAAATATGGCCTGCTGGATCAAAGCACTAAGTCGTGACTTCAGCTTTAATCATCAGTGAATATTGTTCCGAAAACATGTCCGGTTTCAGCCAATCAGGTTTTAGCAGGTGAGTAGCGTTGAGCTATTAGCATATAGCCTGAGTGGTAGAGCTGGGGACAAAAAAATAAATAAAATAAAATAATTTACGTATCACAATTCTAATCAGAGGTAGTACGTGCATCACCTCACTGAGTCCAGAATTGACTACAGGGGGCGCTATCTGAGAGAACTTTTACTTTGACCCCTCTTGTATCTTTCTTTATTATTATTATTATTATTATTATTATTATTAGATTTAATTCTTGTTATCTGAGTCAGGACTTTCTCTTCTTCCTGTGCTGTGGCTGAGCTCGGACCCGGTCGCTCCCGCTCTGTTTGCTCCACTAGTTGCTGAAGGAAGCTGCAGAGTTTCCCTTTGAACCGCTGAATAAGCAGAGAGAGAGGAAGAGAGCGCTTGCTTTTCAGTTGACTGTGAAGGACGAAGGGCACCAGAGTGAGAGGCGAGAGTTATGCCACGACCTCTGACCCTTACCGATGGGGGGTGGGGGGGTGTTACTGACTCTGAGCTCCTAAAGTGGCGGAGACCGAGTTAAGATCAGATGTTTAGACGTTTCTGAGGGAGAGGATGTAGTGAATCCCTGTGAGGAGTTATTCTCTGTGTGTGTGTGTATGTGTGTGTGTGTGTGTGTGTGTGTGTGTGTGGTGTGGACTTGGTGAGTTTGGGGATTTCCTTTGTAAGATTCTCTGGAGTTTCTGCAGCGCTAGTGCTGAGCAAAGTGTGTGTGTGTTTGGGGGGTTTTATGCTGCACTTATTTTTATTGCGTTTATACATTTATAAAAATATCCAGCCTGTGGATTTATGAACATGTGCTGGAGAAAAGCAGAAAAAATATATTTAATGGATAATGTTATATGACTGTTACTATATGTGACTATATGACTATGCTAATGAGATGTGACTATATTTTAGTCATTTGGATAAATCATTTTAAACAAAATTGAATATAATACAAAATGGTAGTAATTAAAAAAATTATTACTAGAAAAGAGGGACAGCAAAAAATGTACTCTAGTAAGCAATAGAAAAATATAAATGTTTTCTTTCTTTGTTTTATTTATACACAATATACTGAATTAGAAAAGCTAAAATAATACAAATTAATAAATAAAATAATTTTATGTTCTTTTATATTTTTGAATTTTCAAACTATTGTGGCAGATATTTTTTATTTTTATTTGGCAACTGTTTATTTCTTTTTAGAACAGTTTTTTAAATTCAGTTATTTAAATTAAAAATATTTATTTTTAAAAGCAAGGATAGTTTATTTGTATAGCACATTTCATACACAATGGTAATTCAAAGTGCTTTACATAAAAGAATAAAAAAATTATAATCATAAGAAGAAATAGAAAATAATAGCACTAAAACTTTTAAATTATTTAAATTTCATTTAAAATAAAAAATAAAAACAGTTTGTAGTGGCACTTTTAAAAACTACTTAAAATTTTATTTAGAATCAAAATAAAACGGTTGAAAATATAAGAAACATAAAATACAGTGCAGTCAGTTCGGACGTATCACAGTGTTCATTCAATAAATGTACAGCTAAACAGATGAGTTTTAAGTCTAGATTTAAATGTGACTAAAGTTTTAGCAGATCTGATCTCTTCTGGATCTGGTTCCAACTGCGGGCAGCATAATGGCTAAAAGCGAACTCCCCTTGTTTTGTGTGAACCCTTGGTATTTCTAACTGACTCGATCCTAACGATCTGAGCGGACTGTTAGGTTTATATTCAGTGAGCATATCTGTAATGTATTTGGGTCCCAGGCCATTAAGTGATTTATAAACAAGTAAAAGTACTTTAAAATCTATCCTAAATGTTACAGGAAGCCAGTGTAAAGACCTGAGGACTGGTGTGATGTGATCAGATTTTCTGGTTCTAGTCAGAATTCTGGCAGCAGCGTTCTGGATGAGCTGCAGCTGTCTAACGGTCTTCTTGGTGAGGAGACCATTACAATAATCTACCCTGCTGGTGATAAAGGCATGGACAAGTTTCTCCAAGTCTTGACTGGAAACAAAACATCTAATTCTTGCAATGTTTTTAAGATGAATGCTGATTTAGTTACTGCTTTGACATGACTACTGAAACTAAGGTCTGTCTCCAGAATCACCCCAAGATTCCTGACTTGATTTTTAGTTGTGTGACCCCTAGGGTGAAGGTATGCATTCACCTTCAGAGCTTCATCTTTGTTTTCAAATGCAATGACTTCAGTTTTCTCCTTGTTTAACTGTAGAAATTTTTGGCACATCCAACTGTTAATTTTATCAATGCATTGGCAGAGGGAGTAAACGGGGCTGTAGTCATTTGGAGATAAGGCTCGATAGATCTGGGTATCATCAGCATAGCTGTGATGGGCAATTTGATTCTTTCTCATTATCTGACTTAGTGGGAGCAAATACAGGCTAAACTGGAGGGGTGCAAGAATTGAGCCTTGTGGGACTCCGCATGTCATGGACGTCCACTTAGACTTATGCTCTCCTATACTCACATAATAAGGTGTTCACCACTTGTAAAAGATCTGCTTCTAAACAGTTAAACACATTTTTTGAGAAGATGTGGGAAGTGTGTCAAGGTCGCAGGTTGACAGTTTGAGGTGCTGTACTATTTCTCCCAAGATTTTGCTATCAATTGCTTGAAAGACACATAGTAACTGTTTTGAGGTTGTGTTTGAGCCATTATATATAAAATTATTAGTAAGATTGGTTATATACTTGTTTAATTTTGTTTATTGCTATAGAAGTAAAAAATAAGCTGTAAATATTTTTTTAAATAAATACAAATTCATACATTGTTAAAATTATGTACCTGTTTATTTGTTTGTTTCTTTTTTTTCTTCCAGACCTAAAAAAAAACAGTTTTACTAACAGGTGTGGCGAGAGTTACGTTTTATGTCTGTGTAAAATAATAATAATAATAATAATAATGATAATTACAGTAAATAAACGCTTCAAAATGTGTGAAAATCTTAACGTCTCTTGTTGCACTGGTTCTGAGTTCGCAGCTCCGTGTCTCACACATAGAGCTCATCACGTCGTAGGTTTATGGCAAAAGCCGTTTCCTCACATCCGTGTGAGAGCAAGAACCCTGTGTGTGTGTGTGTTGCTCTATAAAACATGCTTTATCAAGCAAATGAGTGGATGTGTGTGTGTGTGTGTTTCTGCAGAGACACTTCTTCAGAAACCTGGGCTCCATCATCACCTACGCGTTCCTGGGCACTGCCATCTCCTGCTTCGTCATCGGGTAAAACCCACTGCCTCGTTAAACATGCCTTCAGCTCGTCCCCACCCTGTGACTTCACCCTCTGGGGTTTTGCATGAATTAAGAGACATAAAATGCTTTTGGAACTTAAAACGTGCAAAATAAATCCAATACACGCGTGTTTCAAAAAAACTTCAGAAGGAATTAACATGTGCTTAGAGATAAAAACAATCCATGAGAAAAGCTGAAATTGTAAAAAGAAAAGCTCCTGTTTTATTAAAATATATGATTAATTTATCTTAAAAAATACACTTAATGATTTCTCATATTTTACACTTAATTGCTATTAATATGTAATGACCAAATTAATTAACATTAGATAGAGCAGTAAATCACCGCGCGCCTCCGCGGGACACAGTCAGCCTACAGAGACTCACAGATTCAGCGATGGAAATTAATTAATATTTTGCTGCAGAATGTCATTTCAGCAGATGTGATAGTGTGTGTGTGTGTGTGTGTGTCAGGAACCTGATGTACGGTGTGGTGAAGCTGATGCAGGCTGTCGGACAGCTGACTGATAAATTCTACTACACAGACTGTCTCTTCTTCGGTGCCATCATCTCAGCTACTGACCCCGGTAATGTCCTCTGTCTTCCTCTCTACCTGTCTCTGTCTCACTGTAACTGTCTCTCTATCGCTCCCTGTTTGACGTTTTTTCCTGCCTCTTGTCTCTCTCACTGCCTCACTGCTGCTGTCTGTCTGTTATTTGTGTCACAAATTATTCTTCTCTCTGTATCCTTTTTTTTGTCTCTGTCTTTTTTATTTGTATCTCTGTTTTGTCTCTCTGTGTCTCCTTTATTTGTGTCTCTCTTTTTGTCTCTCTCTGTCTCCATTGTATCTGTCTTTCTCTTTTGTCTTCCTCCAATTCCCTATTTACTGTGTCTCAGTTTTTGTCTCTTTCTCTGTCTTCTTAATGTGTCTCTTTTGTCTTTCTGTCGCCTTTATATGTGTCTTGCTTTTGTCTCTCTGTCTCTGTTATGTTTCTTTCTCTGATCTTTGTCTCACCTTTGTCTCGCTTCGGGTTCCATTGTTTTTGTGTCTTTTGTCTCCCTCTGTCTTTTTTATTTGTGTGTTTTTCTTGTTTCTCTCTGTCTCTGCTATGTGTCTCTCTTTTGTCTTGGGCCAGTTTCCGTTATTTGTGTCTCTCTCTTATTGTCTCCCTCTATTTCCTTTATTTGTGTCTCCCTTTTTGTCTCTTTCTCTGTTGTGTGTCTCTCTTTTGTTTTGCTTTGATTTCCTGATTGATGTGTCTTTCTTTTTGTCTCTCTCTCTCTCTCTCTCTGTCTTCTTTATTTGTGTGTCTTTTATCTCTCTATGTCCCACTTGTGTCCCACTTTCTTCTTGTCTCTCTTTTCTGCATAAATAATCTTGATAAGTGCTAATAATAGTTAGTGTACTACAGCCTGTGCTTCATATACATGATTAAAAGTGTGTGTGTGTGTGTGTGTGTAGTGACAGTGCTGGCTATCTTTAACGAGCTCCATGCTGACGTGGATCTTTATGCCCTGCTGTTCGGGGAGAGCGTCATGAACGACGCGGTGGCCATCGTCCTCTCATCGTACGTCCTTCACTTCACTCAAACACACACACACACACACACACAAACCTGCTCAGCTATTAGATCTGCTGTTAGCCTTCATGAGCATGAGGAGTGAGATATTAAAGATAATGTTGCACTATGCTAGTGACACACACACACGTCTCGCCCAGGGACTCTGTTTAGTGTTGTTCAGTTGTGAGTAAAACGATCTGGATTAACGAGACAACACGGTGCCGTGTGTAAACATGGCTGCTGTTTGTTCAGAGAGTCACGAGGACGGAGGCGAGTCGGCTTCCTGCAAAAAAAGTGGCCCTCTGGCGCCAACTTGTGGTCAGAGAGAAGATGGTCAGGGATCACTTCTGATCAGATCACACAGCAAAAATACTTATCACGTTTATATTCTCTCTAAAGCGCACGCACACACACACACACACACCGTATGTTCTACAGAAGGTGGACAGAAATCTCCTCATTCTATTTTTCTGAAGTTTTCTTCTATTTCAGTGTTTTTGTAAGAATTAGTTTTTTTTTTTTCAGTTATGTTCCTCATTAACACATGAAAGTTCTTGAATTTAACTTACGGCGTCCACAGCTGATACGTTTTTTCTCCTCTTGAATGATGTGTACGTGATTTGGGAAAGGGATGCAGTCTGGTCCGGGACAAGTTAACTTTTTATTGAACTTGTTTATTTATTTGTTTATAATGTGATGTACTCATATTATTGCTCAACTGTCCTTGTTGTTTTTTTAGCTCTATCGTGGCCTACCAGCCCAGCGGTGCAAACACGCACACGTTCGACGCCTCAGCTTTCTTTAAATCCGTGGGGATTTTCCTCGGGATCTTCAGCGGATCTTTTGCCATGGGTGCGGTCACCGGAGTCGTCACCGCCCTCATATCCTTCCAGCAGCTCCTCTCTCTCTCTCTCTCTCTCTCTCTCTCTCTCTCAGCAGGTCTCCGTGTGTGATGAGCTCTGTGTGACGAAGGTGAGCAGGTGATGGAGATTAACAAGAGTTATTAATCTTTGTATGAATCCTGATAACCATTACAGTAACGTCACCATCAGGGGGTAAAATAGTGCAGAAACATCATCAGATCCTGTCTTTAAACTGAGATTAATTGAACTGAAATGATTGGCTGTGGTGTCCAGGTTAGGGATGTGATTGGACAGTTCAAATCTAGCTTATAAATGATACATAAATATAAACAGAGCAAATTAATCAGGTAATAAAACAGATTTAGAAATAATACAAGAACTAAGGAAATTCATGTGTAATTAATTACATTAAAATATTCAGAAATTGGGCAAATTAATTGCTTAATAAAATGGCTGGGAAAATTAAGTAAATAATAATTTTACTTTCTAAAGCTAATATATAGAAAGTGCCAAATTAATTAGTTAATAGTTATTCCTAATTGTTTTAAAATTTACTTAACCTGGGATAATTAATAAGGTAATAAAATGAATTAAAAAAATATACAGAAACAGGATGAATTCTTTTTTTTAATGGAATTTTTTTTAAATATGCAGATATTGGGTTCTGTATTTAGTTAATAACTTAAATGAAAATAGACAAAAATTATATAATAAGTTAATAAAAAAAAATTCTCACTCACTGTAGACAGAAACTGGGGAAATAATATGTGGTTTAAATTTAATATGCAGAAATAGGGAACAATAAATTCATTATTTAATATTTAAGTAAACAGATTACATAAATTTGTTATTGTATAATAATGTAACTGGCATAATTAAATAAAAACAAATAAATAAATAAATATGGACATTTGATTCCAATTGTATTCCACAGTGCTGTTGAGTTCTGGTCTCTGATTGGTCAGAAGGTGTTGATTAATTCTCTATAACAGCAGCGCAGGTTTCTCATATAGAGCCTGAGCGCTTTAGCACATCAGAGTATATTTATGTTCTTTAGTTAATGATGAGTTGAAATTGTTGGTAGACGAGAGGAGTAAAAGACTTTGGAGGTTTGCTGTTGTAGGAAAATAATCAGCGTGCATGTGACGTGTCTCCTCTCCATCTCACCACCGCCCCATGTTGTACGTGTGAGGGCAGTTTCAGGACAGTGATGCGTCTTGAGTGTTTTTTAATTTGCACCGTTTAAAGCTTTAACCCCACGTGTTCACGTCACCAAGTTCACCAAGCTGCACTGCTTCCCCCTGCTGGAGACCGCGCTCTTCTTCCTCATGTCCTGGAGCACCTTCCTGTTGGCTGAGGCGTGCGGCTTCACAGGTGTGTGTGTGTGTTTGTGTGTGTTTGCGCATGTGTGTGTTTCATGGAGAAACCCAGGAGGGAAACTCTCGCTCTGTATCTCGTTTCTCCTGCAGGTGTTGTCGCGGTGTTATTCTGTGGGATCACGCAGGCTCACTACACCTACAACAATCTGTCCGAGGAGTCGACCAAACGCACCAAACAGGTATAAAGAAGAAAACTTACTTCATTTCCTACTTCTTCTAGAGACATCCACATGGTGGGGATTTATTGAAGTAGTAAATTATTGTCATGGTGAAAGCCAAGGATGCCAATACTTTTAAGTTTGAGCGCAAATTACCAGCCCAAAAAAAATTACCATGTGAAATAAAAAAACAAACAAATCGGAAACATACATGCACTTGACCATTTTGTTTGACCAATCAACAGCATGCGCTATTTCAAGCCCCGCCCACTCAAGTTCAGCTCATTGACTTAATCAAAGTACAGTTCTTTCAGCTATGTGCAGGACTTGGGGGTGGGTGTTTGGGGGATTGGGTGGGTTGGGGCTTGTATACAAAGCTAAACTTGGTGCGAATGAGTATCGTAACAGCAGCCAGGGGGCAGCGTTGAGCTGGTTTT
This sequence comes from Clarias laeviceps, assembly GCA_030014305.1. Classification (NCBI taxonomy): domain Eukaryota; kingdom Metazoa; phylum Chordata; class Actinopteri; order Siluriformes; family Clariidae; genus Clarias; species Clarias laeviceps. The sequence continues at coordinate 2,188,570 of JAQMYJ010000037.1, read as the reverse complement.
AGTTTTGTTATTTGCTTGTAAAATGTGTCACATGACATTTTTAAGCGATCAGTCCGCTATGAAAGCTAACGCAGACACTAAGATTAGCTACAAAAACAGAAATGGAAAGAAAGAGGAAGTGAAAGTGAAGTCGAGTCTGTATTTTAATCTCGTACACATCTGGAACAGCTGGCTTTTTTTGCTTTTGTTGCCAATTTAGCTCTTATGCAAGAAACTCCAGGAACGAAAGCTTTGACAGCCTGTAAAACAATCCAAACAGCAGAGTGCAGAAGTTTTCACCCCCCAGCCTTCCCCCAGGGGCTGAAAAGTTTCACAGTTTAAAATGCTAAGGAGTTAGAAATGAGCTATGCGTACATCACAGAACAAAACAACACATCAAAACAGGTTTTGGTGGAGAAAAAAAAAGATTGAGAGAAATAGCAAATTAGGACCTGATCAACGTAAAAAGAACACTAAAATATACATATATACATATATATATATATATATATATATATATATATATATAGCTTACTTGTCCTGTATGTCCATTTATGTAAAGGAAAACAGGCTGGTAATGTGTGGGGTAAAGACTTTAAGAGTTTATTTTATAATTACAGCTAGTGTGTAAACAAATTATTTCAATAAGAAAATATTGCTCTTGATGCCATGAAGTGTTATGATGCTCTTCAGTTTCACTCTACCCAGAGTTCAGTCTGAGCCAGAGAACACTGGGTTCAGACACTTATAAAGCTGTGACATTTATTATTAATGTTTATATCTCTGTTTTCTTTCAGCTGTTCGAGGTCCTGCACTTCCTGGCAGAAAACTTCATCTTCTCCTACATGGGTCTGGCTCTGTTCACCTTCCAGAACCACGTCTTCAGTCCCATCTTCATCGTGGGAGCATTTGTATCCTCCAATAATAATAATAATAATAATAATAATAACTTTGGGCACCACACGACACTTTTTAAAGAAACTTGCACTAAATATCACGCACCCCTTTTTAACAATCCCTTTAGACAGCAGGGGGCTCCAAACACCACATACCACTGTTTTATCAAACCTCTCTAGTGCAGCATGAACAACAGCGCTAACAAATGTACAACCTCCCGTTCAAGATGGGTAAACAGATTTTTCACTATCCTGGTGTCTCAGTTACTAGAAAACATAAACACCTTTTTAAAGAAAATTTTATGAGGTTGCGGAACCAAACAAAAAGTGTCTTGGGGACGAGGGTCACCGCTGTCCATGTCCCTGGTGGGCCAAATATGTTGATGCCATTAAAATGAATATTCTTCCTAAAAAAAAATTTATATCTTTTTCAGTCTGTACCTGTTTTTATTCCCAAATCTTACTTTGTTGCATTGAATTTATTTCTATCATCTTGCTGTTGGAAAGTTAAGCTTCCTTGATTGAAGTCCCGACTTCAATCGTCTAAAAAAAAAAATTATTTTCCGTTTTTACTACTGGGCAGCAAACGTTCGATGTGTCACCTTTTGGTCATATTTCCATAACTAACCTAACTGGCCTGCCTGGGTGGAGATAAACCCTGTCTAAAACCTCTCTGTCTCTGCACTTCTTGGATCTGCACTCCCCATTCCCGCGATTAAATCAATCAATAGTTCAGGTATTAGACACCCTGAGAGTACTGGCTCAGTTCAGGAAGGTTTTTTTGGACTTTTCTCTTCCCAGTCCTATCGTTTCTAACCATCTCTTCCAACCTACTTTAAATGATTCAGTGTTTCAGGAATGGGCATCAAGCCTTTGCAAAGATCTTTGTGTGCATCTTTGACTAGCTGTCTGAAAGGTCTAACCTATTCACATCTCACTTTATTTAGACACTTCATTAGCTCTTCAATACCAAATCTTCCTGAGACTCTTGATGTAAATATTATAGATAATTTTCTCTGCCTAAAGCCCTAATATTCACTATTTATGGTGGTTTAATGGGTTTAAAGTCTTTTGAATCACCACTTCAAGTACAATGAAAACTGCTTGGGGGGGGGAAAGATTTAAGCTCTCTTGCTTCTACCCAGATGTTGATCCTTGCTGTGATAAATGTACAGTGGGGCAAAAAAGTATTTTATTCCGGGCAGAGGAAGTCGCTAAAAATCACACGACTGCTTTAAAAACCTGAAAGGTCATGTGTGTTACAGTGTGTTTATCCTTAACGTCATCCTGTTGACCAGGTGGCCATTTTTATCGGCAGAGCCTCGAACATTTACCCCTTGTCCTTCCTGCTGAACCTTGGACGCAGACACAAAATCGGCGCCAACTTCCAGCACATGATGATGTTTGCAGGTATCAGCTTATCTTTCCGGGAATGGCGGCCAAAGCTTTATGTGTGTGTGTGTGTGTGTGTGTGTGTGTGTGTGTGTGTGTTTTATGATCCCTTGGCAGGTGTCAGCTTGTTTAAATCTTTTCTCTGTGGTTCATCGTCTCATGAAGCTCCTCATGACCTAAAATGGGAGATGAGTCATGGACTGGCTGATCTCAGAGTGGAGCGCGGCGCTCCTGTGTGTTCTTCATCATCAAAGAACTGGCAGAAAAAACAGACTTGATCTCCTCTCTGCCGGGTCTCCTGTCCCGCGTGTTTCTGCTTGTTTTCATCTTAACTAGTGGGAGCAAAGCTGGCTAGTGTGCTAGCAATCATATCTGCTGGGTTTAATAATAATACAACCCCAAATCAGAAAAAGTTGGGACAGTATGGAAACGCACATAAAAAAAGAAAGAAGTGATTTCTAAATTTACTTTGACTTGTATTTCATCGCAGACAATATGAACACAAAATCTTTCATGTTTTGTCTGGTCAACTTTATTTCATTTGTAAATATACATCCTGTCATTCAGACCTGCAACACATTCCAAAAAATGTTGGAACAGGAGTAATTTAGGGCTAGTAATCAGGTAAATTGGTTAAATAATGATGTGATTTCAAACAGGTGATTGTAATTATGATTTGGTACAAAAGCAGCATCCAAGAAAGGTCTAGTCCTTTAGGAGCAGAGATGGGCTGAGGATCACCAGTTTGCCAACAAATACGTGACAAAATTATTGAAATGTTTTAAAACGATGTCACCTTCAACAGTGCATAACGTAATTAAGATTCGATGAATCTGGAGGAATTTCAGTGCGTAAAGGACAAGGACACAAGCCTAAGCTGAACACCCGTGACCTCTGACCCCTCAGGCGGCACTGCATGAAGAATCGTCATTCATCTATAAGCGACATCACCACATGGGCTCAGGACTACCTTGGCAAACCTTTGTCAAGTACCACAATACGTAGTTACATCAGTTCAAACTGTACTGTGCCATAAAGGAAGCCCTATGTTAACAGTGTCCAGAAGCGCCGTCGACTTCTCTGGGGTCGGAGGCATCTGGGATGGACCATCACACAGTGGAACTGTGTACTGTGGTCAGATGAATCAGTATTTCTTGGGAGAAGTGGACGCCATGTGCTCCGGACCAAAAAAAAGAAAAGGGTCATCCAGACTGTTAGCAGCACCAAGTCCAAAAGCCAGGGTCGGTCACGGTATGGGGTCGTGTGCACTTCTGTGATGGCACCATTAATGCTGAAAAGTACATAGAGATTTTGGAGCACAATGTGCTGCCTTCAAGAAGACATCTTTCCCAGGGACACCCATGAATATTTGGACAAGACAATGCAAAACCACATTCTGCACACATTACAAAGTCCTGACTGCGGAGGAAGATGATACAGGTATTGACTGGCCTGTCTGCAGTCCCGAAGTGTCTCCAATAGAGAATGTGTGGCGCATTTTGAAGCGCAAAATGCGACAATAAAGACCCCGTACTGTTGCCCACCTTAAGACTTGTTTGCAAGAAGAATGGGACAAAATTACACCTGAAACATTTCATCACGTGGTGTCTTCAGTCCCTAAACGTCTTTTAAGTGTTGTGAAAAGGAATGGCACCATTACAAAATGGTAAATGCTTCATGTTCCAACTTCTTTTGAAATGTGTTTTGCAAGAAACAAAATTGGAATGTATGTTTATTTTGGAAAAAAAAAAAAAAATTATGAGGAACATATTAAATAATGTGCTGTTGTATTGTCTGCAATGAAATACAAAGTCAAGTCAAAGTAAATTTATAAATCACTATTTTCTTTTTTTTTTTTTGTTTGCGTTTTCCATACTGTCCCAACTTTTTCTCATTTGTGGTTGTAATAATAATAATAATAATAATAATAATAATATTAATGCATTTTATTTATATAGGTGCCTTTCTGGTCACCCAAGGTCACCTAATTTATGTTACTCAAAGATAACAGCAGTTAGCATGCTAGCATGTGGATTTATTAACATATTAAAAACTTTTTAGCTTAAAGTTTGTTGAGACGTAGCACCACCTGTTGTCACCTAGCTTGACTGTAAAATTATTCACTACTTTAAGTCGCACAGTAACGTATCTGAAGTTAGCTCGCTTGCTTATGAACATGGGGCGCCTGCAGTGCATCCTGGGGGAAAGAAAATGGGAAAATAATGTAGTACTGAGAATGAAACCCTAGCTGGTAATGAGTGTGTGTGTGTTTGTTGCAGGACTGCGAGGAGCGATGGCGTTTGCTCTGGCCATCCGTGACACAGCGACGTACGCCAGGCAGATGATGTTCACCACCACGCTCCTCATCGTCTTCTTCACCGTCTGGGTTTTCGGAGGAGGAACCACGCCCATGCTGTCCTGGCTGCACATCAGGTCAGAGACAACAAAATGGTCGCCAGGGTCAGGCTAGGTTTAGGCGAAGTGGCGCTAGTCATGGAAGTGTAAGGGGTACATCACTGCAGTGAAAAAAAAAAAATGACACAAGGCTAGACAAGAGTTAATGCCTTTGCTATGTCCTCGCTGAGACAATAAATAACAAGTGACATCCCTGTTTATTTATTAATTTAGCCATACAATTCCACAAATCACGTCTGTGAATTGGTTTTTACACATACTCTACCTTATTGCTGTTTATTTTGTTATAAATTAGATTAGGATCATTTTCAATTTGTTAGCCAATGTATGTTATGCTAGTTTATTTATTTGGTTATACAGCACTTCCCATCTTTTTTTTTTTTTTTTTCTTTTTTTTGGAAGAACTCACGCTTTCTGCTTTATGATTGGTTACAATACACATCGCCCAACTATCTTTTTAAAGTGCCCCTATTATGCCATTTTAATGGTTGCTAATATTGCTTAATGAGTCTCTAAAACAGGTTTACATGTATGCAAGGTCAAAAAACACTTTAGTTTTCTCTCATGTGACCCCCAGACCTCAGTCTGATCAGCTGTTAATCGATTCACAGAAAGACATTTGTGAAGTTCATTATAAACCTCACTAAGACTCTGAGTAAGTCTATGAAGTTTTTAGCTAAAATTAGGACTCAATAAACTGCGTCAGCTTCATAATGAGTCGCTACATAGTGTGGTCACGCTGAATAATGGCGCAATGTTTCACTTCCCCAAGTTAAATCTTGAGGTTTTTGAGTGAGAATCGATCTTGGGCAAGAGATGAGAAGACAAACTGGCGAACATAAGAAGTTAATGTGTGTAATGAAGTCCAGCAGACTTGAGGTTTGTTTATTTTCAGGCTGGAGTCGTTACGATTCCCAACTCAATTATTAATTTGCCTGGATAGCTGTGACGAACGCGGGATTTCGGATATCACCGTCAGTCATGCTAAGTTGAATGCCGTGTTTTGTACCATCCATTTATTACATCCTTAAAGTAAAGGGAGTTTTTTTTTTTTTTTTTGGCAAGTTTTGCAGCCGCGACTCTTTTTGTTTGTGAACATGTCGCCTGGGAATCTTCCAACTTTCACAATTTTCTACTTTTACGTCAAACACTCAACATAAGCCTTCTACAGGAACTGGAAGTAAAAGTGGTTTAGTTAGTACTTCATTTTTAAAAAAAAATTTTTAAACGTGAAGTCACTGCAGCACTGGACCTGAAAATGACGTGAAAGAACAGTTTGATTTTGAAACCTCGCAGAAAGCAAATGAAATATTTAAATTATCGAAGTATGACTTCAGATTAAGCTGTTAAAATAATAATCAGAAACTTTTAAAGTCTGAGCTTCAATCAGACGGACTCATAAGTTGGAAAATTACCACTTGGTCATGAACGCAACATCCAAGCTGAATTCTGCATTCAGTTTGTCACTGCACCCAGCAGGGGGAGCAGGTGACGCGCCATATGACCCCTGCCTGACCCCTGAGTGTGGTGATGTACAAGTTGAGGGCTACCGGGAGCATTTGTTATTGTTGACGCTGACATTTATTCATGCTTTTCTCGAGCAGACTCTGTGAGAAACTCGACGACGACGACGACTCGCCGCAGTGCATTGTGGGATTTTATCTTGTGTTTTTCTCTGATTATTACTGTGTCATCACTTAATTAGGAAAGAGAAAGGAATAACGCTACTTGTGCTTGTGGGGTTATTATACCCGGGAGGTTGATTATTTTCCAAAAACAGCATGCGTCCAGGTGTTTAGAACTTTAATACAATTTCAAATAAGCATGTAAAGCAGAAATATGATTTAAATCTGTTCAGTTTTAAATATTAATTTGAGGATGACAAGCCTTAGATCATGTCATGGGATAGAAAATCTATTTTTAAGAAAATCTGCAAGAACTTTTTTGGGGAAAAGCAAGATGGTGAAAATTAGCATCATGTGTAAATTATAAATCATTTTATAAACACATTAAAAAACAAATATTATTGAAACATAATTTATAGTAACGATAATACTAAGAATTATTGTTTGATTAACTATTATTAATTAATACAATATTTGTGATGAATAATTATAAAAATTGCTCACTATTTAAAGACTTAAATTCTTATTGCTGAAACAAAATGCTGATGACGAAAAAGAAGAGAAATAATTATTCATCTTTCTTTGTTAAATATTAGTGCTTAGTTAAATACTATTACTATTAATGATAATAATAATCAGAAAGTGGTGTTTAAGACATTTATTGCTTAAATTCTTTTTCTTGAAAGTAGTTAGAAATCTTAAACAGCATTACGTATAAAACATTACAAGGTTAAGGTGCAGGATTTTTTTATTTATTTATTTTTTATACAATAGTGAGTTTCTTTTAATAATTCCATATAGTTAATCAGTAGAACGTAATAGAAGAACGTAAGAATCTCAACTACTTTATACAGTGTGTCCACGACAATGAACCCTGAGTTCAGGTCACTCGGCAGTGACGGGTCTGGTCTCGCCCCGAAACAGACACATCACTGTTTTGGAAAATCTATATAAAAGAAAAAAAACATTCCATTGAACAAAAGTTGAATGATTGACCTGCTGGCATTTTCAGAGGTTAAGCCAAGCATGAAAAGTGCTCAGACTGGTCCATCAGGCAGTTCACAGAGAGCTGAATGGAAAAAGCGGCAGCACGTGGGCGGATAAGGAGGTGCTGGATTGCCGGCTCAGGTGCGATGCGTGGACGAGTTGTTTATCTGCGTTCATCTGTTTGTTCTTTCTCAGCAGCTCCTCCAGGCTGTCTATTAATAAGCAGTGCTGGCCTTAAGAGGATTACACTGTGTGTGTGTGTGTGTGTGGTGTTGATGATGATGACAGATGCTTCATGGAGTGAAAAGCTTGTGTTGGTGTCCTACAGGACACCAGGGCCAGGATTTTAAAAAACAAAGTAGTTACTAAAATGTTTCTTTATTGTATGTACGAGAATAAAAAAAAAACAATAGGATTTGTAAGCTGACTATCCTGAAAAAAGGGCGGGGCTGTAAAGTGACTAGGTGTGATGGTGTTAAAGTCGACATTACGGTTAACAAAAGACACCACGATGTGCTCTTACCGTAAATTAATCAGTGACATATAATGATGAAGTGGATTTGCCAATCCTGCATGTACGGAGTAATATGTCACGAAGTAATTTCGAGTTACGAGTACGAGCAATTTCCAAAACCACTACATCGCTCGCTGCTTTATTCTTCTTCCTCATACACAACAGTTATTTGCCAGCAATCATAATTCATTGTTGTTATACAGAGACATACAGTATTTCTTTTGTTCTCTATTATGTTTCATTGTTGCAAAACATCTTTGAGACAAGTCCTTAATTCAGGATCCATCGTTGCGGTATTTACTACAGGATTTACAGGATTAAAATCATATAATCTGATCCAGCATGCGGCTGCACTACTCTGCTCCTTCCACTGGCTTCCTGTAGTTAACCTGAATCAAGTTCAAAGCTCTGATGCTCGCCTACAAAGACAAAATACGTCCCAGCACCCACTTTACTGTACCTCAACATACCTTACGTATCACATCCTGTACCGCGCCATGTTCCCTCCGATCCTCCAGCACTGCTCGACTGGTCTCACCATCACTCGGGGATCTTCTGTCTTGGCTCCCAGGTGGTGGAATGAACTTCCTCTAGATGTCCGTACAGTGGCAATCTTTAAATGACGGCAAATATGGAGGACTAAACATGACATAATTATAAATAAATAAATGTGTGAATAAATAAGTAAATATAGAAATAAATA
>JAQMYJ010000037.1:2132565-2146239 GCA_030014305.1 Clarias laeviceps | reverse complement strand
TTTTGGTCTTGTTTTCCTGGGAAGGTCTTCATGAGAGCTTAGGTTTCATCATCATGGAGCTCGATGGGTTTTACAAATGCACTTGACAACATTGTTTTTACAAGAAGTGTCCCAGAACCGCTGACCTTCATGTCTTACAATAACAACTGACTGTTGTCGTTACATAATAACCAATTATGTGAATAAAAATCCACATAATTCATAATTAGCTAGTTTTTGTAACAGCATATCCTGAAGTGTTGCATTCATTAATTTAAAAAGGTGGAGGTTAAAATTTGATGATACTGTGATTTTTGTTTTTTTTTATCTCCTTACTGGTTTAAAAAACACTTTTTTTTTAATAGAAAGGATAATTACTGATTAAGAAACAGACAAGACGATGTGTCACTTTATTTAGTTTTCTCTCAAGTTTATCTTCCAGAAGATTTCTGTTCTCCTTAACGATACACACAGCTACCTGAAACCCATCCTGACCCACAGCGGGCCTCCACTCACCACCACACTACCAGCCTGCTGTGGACCGCTGGCACGCTGCCTCACCAGCCCTCAGGCATACGAGGTAGTTAACACACACACACACACACACACACACACACACACACACACACACTACATGGAACTGTGTCAGCTGTATGTTTACACTGTGTGTGTGTGTGTGTGTCTGTGTATGAATTGTTTTTCATAAGTTCTCCATATTTACAACACATGGTGTTTTTGAGTGTGTAGAGAGAGAGAGAGAGAGAGAGAGAGAGCATCATGGAGGAACCAGTGAGGAGAAAAACCTAAGACGATAATAAAAATAAAATTTATTATTCCTAAAATTATATACCAATATCCGATACTGTTTGAGACGATGTGATGTGGACAAAATAAGATGATTTATATAAATATTAAGTAGCTAAGCTAAAATTCTCATAGTATTGAAGTTTCTCCTAAATTTGTCTGAAAATCTTCTGTAACCAGTAATAAAATATGACACCATAACGATGCCTTTAGCTCTGCCAGAATCGACAAATTTGTATGTATTTTACGTATTTAACATTCATGTACACTAATACAGGTTACCACTAAATATTTAAAGGCTTTATTATCACAGTGAAACTGAAGATTAGTCAGTCTACTCGTATGAATTATTTGTGTAAGCATTTCAGACTTTTTTTCATTATTATACTACGAGGAAGCCCCGCCCTTTAATGCATCTTCCATGCTCTTGACGGGATTTGAGTTTGTTAAAGTTAAATAAAACTTGCGAGTTTTAGCCACTAGATTTATTAAGAACGCAACTTTTTTTTTCTTTCCGTCTGTTTTTTTTTTTTGTGAAGTAGTGTTCTTGATTAATTCATGAATTTCAATCAAAAATCACGACATCATATTCTGTAATATTTCGTGGAGGGAAAAACGCTCTTATATCAGAAATATTAATTCCATAATGTCATGCGTGCCTTTTACACGACGTAATATGCGACACATGGCGTTAGTGCAGACTTAGAATGGACTTGGCATCAGTGTTGCAAAGATTTCCAAACGTTAAACCATTTTTTATGTTTACTTCTGAGTTAATTTAACCCCAGACTGCTATAGACCACAAGGATTTTCATATTGTTATCTTTTTAGCATGCGACTGTAAGCATCTACTGAAACGCCCTGTGCTAGCGTGGACAGATATGTACATGATTTAATTTATTAAAACATATTTAATGTAAATATGTTAGTTTACTTGGGAATAAACGTTCAGTGAATTGAGAGCATGTTCTTCAAGGTGTTTGATATCTTCAGGGTAGAGGAGTTTTGTCGATTCTCAGTAACTTCAAAGCCAAGTTGCGTCACAGATAAAAAGTACATTGTAGTTGGAATTTGCTGTGTTGTAAGAGAAATAAAATGCTATGAGATGTACTGTGTCGCTGCTGCATCTTCACACCGCCCTGTCATGGGTGTCGTTATTTCTGTCCTGGTGCCAGTGTTGAGTTCCAGAAAATGAACTCACTGACACTTAGACCAAAGTTTACCCAGAGTGTATTAAAGCTCCTTCCTGTCAGGGCTCTCGGGAGGAAATGCGTCTTGGCGAGCTCCTCAGCGACGAGGCGTTCTTCTGACTGATGATGTTTTTGTGCTGCTCTGAAAGGTGCTTGAAAAGCCAGAGAGACAGAACGGCACGAATCCAGACTCGGGCGAAAAGGAGAAGATGCGCACCAGGTTCTCAGTCACACAAAAGAGCCTTTCAGTACCGGCACCCCGTGAGCCGTTCGCTTCTAACATACCCGAGAGGTGAAGAACGCTGCTATTCACCACGCAGTCACAGTCCCGCGCATTCTGCCGAACTCCAGTCTCCGCCTCAATGCCGATACTGTAGCCGCGGGGATGCTTGGCTGATTTCACAAATGTCTCACAGTCCTCCATTGTGCTCCTCACACACAATGAGCTGAATGTCCGTCCGTGCGGCCCGTGCCCTCCTGCCCTCCTGCCATCATGTCCCCCCCTCTCGGGTTTTATTTTGCGTGGACAAAAGCAAAGTCAGTGTTTGTCACAGCTTGACATGTAATGTCACTCTAACGGCACTGGCTCTGAGAAAACGTTTCACTAGGTTTCATTTGGAGGATCCGGCTGCTTAAAGGTGTCGAAGCATCATGCTAGCGGAACACAGATGTATTATAAATACACACACACACACCTCATCACTTTTCTGAACACACAGTGCCTGTATTGTTTTAATGGATGCCAAAAAATGCTGCGCTGCAGAAATGCTGTGTGTTCTGGAGGTTGGATGAACAGAAAAGTTCAAATGAAATGATACACAGTCCCCGAGAGGAACAGTGCTAACGAGCTCGCCATATCATCCGGCGATCGCACGTTCGAATGCTGGTTGATTGTGTAGCCCCTCGCAGCCGGGAGTCTAGAGAGAGAGAGAGATTGGCCGATGGAGGATGAGCATTTTGAAAAGATGAGGTTAGGTGGCGTCACATGTCTTCGAGGAAACACATGATAGCCTTCGCCCTCCACCCTTGGTAGTCGTAGCCTTGATGGGGAAGTGCCCTAATGACGACGTGTAGGAATCGACTACAACTAAATTAGGGAGAAAACTAGAATACACAAAATGTTTTAAACTAGTTATTTAAATAAATGTTGAATGATTTTATTTACTGCCAACTTTTTCTTCTTTGTCCATTTGGGCTTTTTTTGCTGCACACACACTTGGTAAAGGGGTTTGTTTACCCTTCATGTCTAATGAATAGTTATGAAACCAAACCCAATAGCAAATGAACCAGAAGTATAAACGAGGCTCCGGTATCGATTCGGACCTTATGATCCAACTAATTGATGTGAAAGCACCCTAAAGCGCTTTCATCATCGACTCAAGCACACTTCCTGTGCATGCCAGTACTTCCTTTAACCCCTCCCCCTTTCTGTACCACCTTAACAGCTTGAAAATAGTTAACTCATCACATGGTCATTATTTTCTACCGTTTGTTGGTTTATTGTGTGTGTGTGTATGTGTGTGTAGCAGCGGTCAGCACCTCATCAATCTGCCCCATCGATTGGCCCCGAGGTCAGTGCATGCGTGTGGGCTGATTTGTTCCTCGTTCTTTGTTTCTTTTCTATTCTGTTGTTTTTTTCATTTGTTATGTCTGTTAAGAAGTGAAATGAAAGCGATGAATGTTTTTGTTATCGAACAAGCGAAAGTGTTTAATGACTGTATAGAGATGTTTTGTTTAATCTTCATGAAGCAGTCTGGACTGTCAGCGCTTTGTAAAGGTCAGTTATAAATAATCCAGCTTCCCCAGAGCACGCTGGCTGATGAACAAAAGTCAAAGATTGTTTAAGCAACTTTTACATCATCGTCTGAAAGTAACATGTCCGATGTTTTACCCTGTTAAATTCACAAACCAAAAAGCAGCGATTGCTTAACAAAGAGTTCTCTGTATAGTTTGTAATCATCGGTTATACCAAGAACTTCCTCTAGAGGGTGTGGCTAAAGATTAATTGAAGGTTTAGTCATGATTTCCTCTTTTTTTTTTTTAAATGGTGTTTATTTAAAATGTTGTTGATACGGAAGTGTGGAGAACATCAGAAGTCATTTTCTCAGTAATGCAACCTAAAAGGACATAAGGTGTGTAAGACTTGTTAGCTTATACAGCGGTACCTCGACTAACGAACACTTCGCCTCATGAATTTTCAAGTTAACTGAAACTTTGCAAGAAGTTTGTCTCGGTATACGAGCAACCGAAAGCCAGCAACCGAAAGTTGCGCTACGTCCAGGCGAAGCGATTTTACTTTTTTTTTTTTTTTTTTTTACATTTTGTGCAAGGTTTAGTGAAGAAATCAAGAATGTTAGCAAGAAGAAAGTAGCAAGAATAAAGGGGAGACACTTTCAGTTTAGTTTTTAAAGCAGTCGGTGCCAAGAGACATCATAAATTAGGGTTTAATGTCTATTTATTTCATATTTTACTTCATTTACATGTCTTTTTCAAATGTTTTAATGGTTTTTATATGCAGAACTATGATTATAGTGTTGGAAATTGGTAATGTTTTTGGGTGGCTGGAACGGATTATCTGTATTTACATTATTTCCTATGGGACAATGCGTTTCACAATACAAAATTTTCGACCTTAAGAACTCGCCTCTGGAACAGATTAAATTTGTACGTCGAGGTACAGCTGTATTCTATTCAATCATGTGTGTATGTGAGAATGTGAAGAGTGTGTTTCCTGTTATGCAAAAAGCTCTAAGTCAACTTCCACTCTTTTACTCTTGTGTGTTTCCACAGTGTCCTTCATAATCCTTTTGTTTAAAGCTTGCACGCGTGTGTGTTGTGTGTTTATCGTACGTGTACCGTATGTGTGTGCACCTGAGCGCCCCGCCCCTGTCCCCACCTCATCTCCCGCTTGTCCCTGTGCTCTACAGAACAGCGAGCAGCTTCGGGACACAGACTCGGACCTCATCCTGACAGACGGAGACCTGACGCTGACGTACGGCGACACCGCCATCACGGTTAACGGCGCCTCATCAGCGTCTGGGACGAAGAGCGGCAAACGCAACGGCAGCACTTCAGAGGAGGCGCTGGAGAGAGAGCTGGACTCGCGCGAGCAGGAGTTCCTGAGCCGGGGCACGCGGCTGGTTTTCCCTATGGAAGATCACGCCTGAGACTCCGCCCCATCACTTGCTGACTCCTCCTCCTGTTTTTTCCTGTACATCTCTTTCTCTGTCTCTCTGTCTCCATACCTCATTCCATCTGATCATCCTGAGCTGCTTTAAAGACGTCGGACGATGGAGATGGGAGGGGAAAGTGAGAGATGGAAAGTCTGAGCGAGAAGATTTCATGTGTTTACTGAACTGCAGAAGATGCAGTACTTTGGCCATATTGTGATTCAAGAAAACAGACAATAGGAATTTGGCCTTTTCAGGCGAGGAATTCATCCTGGAGGATATGCGAGTTATGATTGTCTCTAGGTTGGAATTTTATATATATATATATATATATATATATATATATATATATAAATCAGCCAACGCCTACACTGAACAGCTAAAAACTGTGAAACCCAAATATAGATGTGAAGTCTGTCTGCCTCACAAGCCAAGTGTAGCTCTTATGTTACCCCCCCGAACCCCCGCCCCCACCCCCACTCCCACCCCCACGCACATGCAGACATTTTTCTTTGGAAGAAACATTACAACAAACCCTTCTGTTGGATTCATTCCGCATAACCACAGCATTTATCACTTGCTCCACTGTTCATTATTCAAATCTGGCTTGAGATCTTTGTGTGTAAATATGCAAAGCTCACGCGGCACACTGACATGTTTTCCCAGTATACAAATGAGATCCTAATCTGCTATGTTACTAGAACACACTGCCTGAGATCCGGGGAGCAAATGTTTTGAGTAAGCAGACTTAAGTTAAAGTACAAACACAATCAAACATTCAAGAGTGAAAAGATTTAAGCCATTTATCTTTATTACATTTGCTAAGCAATGAGTCGTAATGAAAACACACACAACTAGAATCTGCTTTGCTGTTTAGCAAGATTTCATAATTATTTTGGATGAAATGCCAAGCAAGCTAGATTTTTCATGTGAGTAAATTGAAGCACCCATATACAAAACTCAACTAGCTAGCTAATTTAGTGAACTGATTTACAAAACTCGACTAGCTAAATGATTTAGTGAACTTATTTCCAAAACTTAAATAACCAGATAATTTAGTAAGATAATTTAGAAAACTCAAGTAACTAGCAAATTTCGTGAACTAATTTATAAAACTCAACTAGCTAGCAATATTAGTGAACTAATTTAAATAACTCAACTAGCTAGCTAATTTAGCGAACTAACTTGCAAAACTCAACTAGCTAACCTGTTTGATAAACTAATGTACAAAATCCTCAACTAGCTAGCTAATTTAGTGAATTTATTTACAAAACCCATCTAGCTTGCTAATTTAATAAACTAATATACAAAAACCCAACAACTTAGTTAATGAAGTGGGAGAAAAAGTTTACCAAACTCAGTGTTAACTTTTTTGATTTGTGGCAATTTTTAAAGATCAATTTTCTATTTTTGTTGTTTATGCTTAATAATCCTCATAGAATCAATCCTGTCAATTTGAACAAAAGCTAAATCTTTTAACCCTAACCAGCCAGTTTATTTAATGATATAATTTCCAAAATTCAGCCAGCAAATTTAACAAAGGAAATACATAAATAAAAAAAACTTAGGAACCTAAATTAACAAGATAATTCATGAAACTTAAAATATATTTAGCTGAATCACAAAACTAATCATAAAACTTCCAGTTAATTTGCAAAACATTGCTCTGTAATTTAACAAACTTACAGTTAATGTAACAACTTTGTCTAAAATACCATTTTGCATTACATTGTTTAAAATCCCTTTGGAGGTCTAATTAGCATAAAAGAATAAAAACATGCTTGTATATATCTAAATTAAAAAACCTAACCAGCTTGATTATTTAACAGCCTTAATTGCAAAATTGTAGCAGCTACTATACTTTAAATCTAAAACTAATATACTTCTTTAGCTTTAATGGCTCCTTTTTAAGCTCAGCTTTTGTTGGTTTTTTTTGGTAGGTTTTTTTTATTTGTGAAAACTGCAGTTAAAGTATGGTGAGCTGAAAAAAGAAAATTGAAGAAGAACAAAGAAGAACTAAGCAGTCAGAGATATTTAACAAGGATCTTTAAAGATGAAAATTAAGATGTAAGGAGTAAAAAGTGTAAAACAAGCGTACATGAGTAAGAGTGGGTAGAGTATTAAATGTTGATCGTGAAGTACAGTTACTCAGTATTGATCACCCTGAGCTCCTGGATAACATGGTGTTAGGATTTATCAGAAAACCTAAAATATAAAAGAATAAATATTGTAAAGGAACAATCTCATCATTGTACTTATATGTATCAGCGCTCCGTCCAGCACATCAGCTGTGCCATCTATTAGTTTTCACCCAGATGTGCACAGCTGTGACTCTCTACCCCCGCTACCCCAGTTCGACAATGACTCACACTTTCGCAACGCACTGCTGTAACACACCATGTTGTATCACTGAGTGATCCGAGTTGTTCTCCAGCCTGGCCATGTAAAACACAAGCGAATACGCTCAGCTGCAGGAATGTAACTTATTGCTGCTTAAGACAAAAAAGCTCCAGTAATATCTGCGTCAGAAATCTGAGCCGTATCTGAATCACCAAATCGCTGAATGAAGCCCTTTATACGCGAGTGTTCTGCAGAAGGATTGCACAACAGGCCACTGTCTCAGTCCTCGTCATAAATTGGGAGTGTTATTTGTTTGTGACTTGTTTGTCACAATCGGGTCACTTCATCTAGCTTTTAATAAAAACCCGTGCAGTTAGAAGAGGCCTGTCAGGTTCAGATATCAGCCAAAAAACCAGAACAGAAGCGTAATCGGAGACGTTTATCAGCACTGAACATGTGTAGGAATTTGTGTTGCTTTTTGCCTTTTATACTGACAAAATAAAATGTTAAAGTAAAATAATACAAATAAAATAAATTACAACAAATACAATCTAAGGACTATATGTATGCCACTGCAAAAATATGCAGTTAATACTTATCTGGTTTATAAAACAAAGAATAAATAAATAAAAAATGTGTAAGTAGAAACTGAAATTGTTAGATATAGAAATGATAAAATCCACAAAATGTGAATTTATCAAATGTAACTAGATAGCTCATATAAATAAAACTAAGTTCTAAGTAAAAAAAAAAAACTTTCAAGCTAAATTGAGTTCATTTACAAAATGTAACAAGCTAGCTTAATTTGAACAAAACAAGATTTTTAACTAAACTCACTAGCTAATTTACAGAATGTAGCTACATAATTTAACAACTTTTACTACAAAATGTACACAGGTTCCTAATATAATGTACTATAAAATGTAAAATGCATCTAGTGAAATCTTGAAAAACTTAGAACTACACTGAAAACCATCACAGTGAAAATTAAATGTAAATATAGAATTGATGACAAAAGGTCAGTGATATTTAATTTAAAAAATGAACTATAAAAAAAAAAAAAAGTCCATAGCACAGATTTTTTTCTACTATTACAGGTCAAACAAGTCAACAGGTCGGTGTGGAACCTGAATTCAAATCCAAGGATTGAGTGCAAAGGTTTTTGTACCCTCACATTTTGTTTTTGTTTTGTTTTGTTTTTTTCTTAAAAATTGCAAACATCGCATCCAGTATGAATTCCTATTCCAGTATTCCCAGATCTACACACACATTTCCTTTTGAGCATGTGTTATAAATATATTCTCTAACATGTTTAAATGAATTTTTGTAACCTATTTTTTCTAATGATTGTCTCTTATTTTGACCATTGCACTCGCTTTTTTCCATGCCATCCTTGAATTATATATATTTTTTCTTTGTAAATGAAGTGTCAAGTTGTACAGTTTGTTCATTTCTGTATTCTGTAAAAACGTATGTTGAAAGAGAAACAAATTTTGCACTCCAGTAAAAATTAACATTGGCATCTCAGAATCTCAATGATTTGAATTAAGGGGACAGTTCAGGTTTTTTCAACTATTGTATGTCTTAAAGTTGAGGTTCATATTCAGTAAGTACATTACAGGTCATGGTCATTATACATTTTCCTGCTCTGCACACAGAGTGTGAAGTTTGTCATTCAGAATATAAGTACATTGTAAGTAAATAGGTGCCAACTTCCACAGCCCTCATTCCGTGCAAAAATGCATTCCAAAGTTTAGCTGAGGCTCGTATGAAGCTTCTGCAGTCTCACTGAGCTAAATCAAGTTGGTGTCGTTCAAAGTTGCAGGTTATTTAGTATAAATTTAACTCTTATTTCCCTGTATGATTAGTTCTGTGGAAGAAAATCAGTAAAAAATCTAATTACTTACATTGTACACGCATTCCAAGTGACAAATTTAAGAGATGGAAAATTTATAACTACCAAGAATTGTAAACTTTACAGACCTTGTTTCGAGCAGTGATCATGATGTGATCATTCTTAAATCAATAACGAATTCCAACTGGTTATTAAGAATCTATTCTCGTGTAGATTTCAAGCATGAACCACCAAACCTGGTTCTCCCTGGATTAAGCTGATGCTAAGTTACAGGCTGTGAAGCCAAATCTCCATTGAGTTGTCCTTTTATTCATGATGTATTTCAAGTATTTCTTTCCGAACAATTTGACTTCTATATGGTTTATTTTTGGGGGGGTTTTTTCATGACAAAAGTCTCCTGCGTTGTGACCTTACCTTATCGCTGGACGATCACAGACCTGACAGTAAACTGTGACAACATCCTCGTCCTGTGAAACATTTCACGTTTGACTCTTGTTGCAAATGTCGTCATGGCAAGTTACACTTTGGATTGCTGGGGTGGATCTGAATCCGAGCTGGGACGTGAAGAGATTTTAAGAGACTTGGAGAGACTTCCTGCAGCTGTTTTTCCCGGAGGCGTCCTGAGTAATCCAGCGGATTTGTACATACCTCTAGGTTTCTCCTTACGCTCTCGCGTAGCTGTCGGCTCGTCCCCCATCCCCCGCCGTCCTGCATGTCTCCAACTCCGTCCAAATCAGTACTCCGTAACACAAGGATATCATGTTGAACGTTTGTGATGTTCTATATATACCAAGACGACACTGTCGATCCTTATTACTCCTTATTATGTGTGAAAATACGCTCAAGCCTGTCTGACTTAAAAAAAAAAAAAAAAAAAAAAAAAGTGTGTATGCATTAAAGACAATTGTACATTTCAGACCTTCTACTAAAGTATTCAAAAAACATGAGCTGGTTTACAGTAGCAATATATCAAATATAAAGGAACTGCTTTGTTACTGAATAAAAACAGACAATGTTTACTACAAAAAAAACTCTTTATTTACAAAATGTATTCATAAATATATATCTATACCTTTTTTTGTTCAGAGTGAGTTCATCGACTCGACGTAGCTAGTTCATGTCAGTTCATGATGAGATGATTATGTTTCATACGGTATAATACTGTCAGGACATTAATTCATTCAGTTAATAAACTTCATACTTCAGAGCAGTGTTCATAAGGCTGCAAGGACAACTGATGAGCCTACAGAGACATTTATAAAGGCATTTCATTCATCTTTTATGTGTCAGGTTGATTTAATACTTGTGTCAGGTGACATAAGGGTGTGTTACTAGGGCATCATGACGCATAATTCAATCGCATATATTTTGTACAACAACTAAGGCGATAAATCGTAATAACACAGCTGTGTAGTTTCTCAAGCCCTAACAATTAATTTGCCTTATAACATTCTTATGAATATGCCTGATAATGTCACATTAGAGCTTTAAGTAAATCGAATGCCATGATTCTGCTTATAACATCTTTACTTGCACCATGTCATGACCGAGTTAGGTCATATTTTCACTAATGAATGCTTACAAACACTTATAACCCTCTCATGACACAACTGTGCACATCCTCTTTGCTTTTTACAGTAAATTTCATATCTCTGCTTATAAATATTTTATAACTACACAGATCCATGTCATGACCAAGCTGTGTTTTCTCTACTTGAAAGTTTATATTTCTGCTTATAATATCTTAATCTGTATAATATTAAGATACATCATTGTAATAATATCTTTATGACCATAACATGACACAAAGTCAACTATGTCCTTAAGCAAAGTTTATTGTGACAGCTGACATAAGGTACGGAACTAGAGCATCATCACACATGTAATAACAGGGTTATTGTATATTTTCTCTGACCTTCAAGTGAAGTCAGGTTTGTACTATGGAAACCTACGACCAAGAAGTTACACTGTAATAACACAGCTGTGTAGTGTTTCAAGCCCAATTAACTGTAGAATTGGACTTATGTTTAGGAATGTATGATCATGTGACCATGTTATGTTAAGATATAGGTTCTTTTTAAAAATCCATATTATGCTTATAATCTCTTTACGGTCACCTTTGAGCATTTTTTGGCTGAACAGACCATATGATTTTTGCTTATAAATGTCTTATGAATACCTATGAACACATCAGAGGACCTTTTCACTACATTGAACTTCATATCTAAACTTTTTAGGAACGCACAGGACCATGTTATGGCCAGGCTGTGGTTATTTCCCCTAGTCCTTAAGTCAAGTTTTATATTTCTGTCTATAACATCTTCATGAATACATTATGACAGAGTTATGTATCTTTTCTGTCACTATTATTAAAGTCATGCCTATTTCTGTTTACTAGATTTTTATGAATGTCTATAATATACCAATGTCATGGTACTGTTATACTTTAGGAATCGACCAGCTTAATGACGGCTGATGCTAATCGCAACAAGCCACATAAACGTCTACGTACTGTAAGTCCATGTCAGAGATCAGGACGAGTGATGTGACATATGAAACCTTATGTAGGTTTCATGTAACCTTATGAACCTTGCTCTCGGGTATAGAGTTGCTAAACATTCAAATGTTTGAATGGAGTGTAACCTGTACTAGGAGACGCTACCTGTCGCGCTCTTGCTCCGCCACGCTCACGATGCACCAACTTTAATGAAATGCCTGCAGTACGAATGCGTCAGTAAGTGTTTATTATAAACCTCTCTATTCAGGAAGATTCACAACGAATAGGGCGTTTAGCCAACTTTTGATTCCTCATGTATGTGAAAGATGAAGTGTGGCGTTTCAGTTTTCTTATCTCCAGCTAAACACGCACACACGCCCACACTCGGATATGTCCTGTAGCTGATTACAGAGAAGGGAACTGGAACTGGAACTGGAGGATTAGCGCTGATCGAACGTAGCCGACGTTCCAGACACGGAGCGCTCGGTCATCCTCCAGGCGTCTCAGCCTCACGGTCATGTTTAGTGTTAAATCTCCTCCAGGTTATGTTCGGTGTCCGTCTTCTCCATGTCGGAGTCGGGACGACGTCACTGCGGAGCATCTGCTCTGAGACTAGAACTGTTCCTAGTGTCGATCCTCCGCAGACCAGTGACTGACGGTGATCTGCCTCTCGCTGTGGCCTCACTTCAGCCTTCTCTCACTGTCCTCATTCTTCTGCTCAGGCCTCTAAAACACATAGACACACACACACACACACACACACATTATCATTTAGGGCCTATGCGCTCATGTAATGAGACACCAAGACGGTCCTGCTGCACTGCCATTCAATTCAATTCCATTTTATTTATATAGCCTTTTTTTTTACAATGGTCATTGTCTCAAAGCAGCTTCACAAAAATGAAAAGAAGCCATGCGCCATCTGAATGAGCAAACTAACAGCGGCAGTATAGCGAGGTATACAGTATCATGCACAGAATATTCTCTTCGCTCAATAATATAGTGTAGAACATGTAATAAAGTGTGACTAGTATAACATAGCAAAATATACATTTTTAATAAATACCTTGTACAATGAAGGATAATGTATAAATTATACTATAGTATGAATTACAAAGCGGCGTTCGAGTCAAACTGGGACTTGTGAAGAAATTTCTGGTGAATGAAGGTGTAACAGCGATGTAAAGAAGGCAGCATGTCTGTGAATGTCGATCCCGTGAACGTTCAGCCAGTGGGACGTCTGATCAACAGATAACTTGTTGCCAACTTGTGGAGGAGACACAACAGGTTTAGTCTATTAAAGGAGTTCCTGGGAGGCCAGTGTTTCAGATCATGTGCGATCATGGCTCCAGCGTACTGAGAAATCTTTCTACCTTGATGGTGTCCAAGCGCTAGTGAAACTCGTGCATTAGTGTAGGAGGGGATTATATAGAGAAATAAAGGGAGTGTTTACTCTCAGGACTGTGTTCTGTTATTCTGCACAATCAAAAGTCCCGCTTTGATTCAAACACTTTATCCATTTTACTTTTATTTCTTTTTTCCTTCCATAGATTTAGATGAAATGTGATCTAACATGACCATCCCTGCATGATCAGTTATTCACATCTCTCAGTAGTGTTCATTTAAAAACCTTACACAGTCATAAGCACTACTTGACGAATGACAAACCTAGATAAACATTATGAAAGGCTTTTTCATAAACACCAATAAAGGTAAGTGTAAAGTATAGTGAGTTATAGTTCTGGTTACGAACTGAACATTACAGTTTAGAATTAATTACAAAATAGTATTACTTACATACAAGGCCTTAAATGGTTTAGCTCCCACATACCTAACCAG
>JAQMYJ010000037.1:2068109-2085275 GCA_030014305.1 Clarias laeviceps | reverse complement strand
ACATGTGTTCATTCATAGTTTTGATGCCTTCAGTGAGAATCTACCATGTAAATGGTCATGAAAATAAAGAAAACACAGATAGATGAGAAGGTGTGTCCAAACTTTTGGCCTGTACTGTACATGTCTGAACTCTTTCATGTTATATACATTTATTTATTGTTACTCTTTCTATACTGTTTTTTTTTTTTTTTTTTTTTTTTACTCTCTACTTCTGTTATTTTCTACTTTTATGCCAATAAAGCACCTTTAAATCCGGAATCTCTAACTCCTCCCCTCCCCCCCTCCTCCCACCAGCCCCTGAACTTGGCCTACAGCAGTATCTACGGCTTCTACAGGAACTTCGTTGGTCCTCCTCACATCAAGGCGATGTGCAGACTGCTGGGCTACCAGGGCATCGCCGTGGTGATGGAGGAGCTGCTCAAGGTGGTCAAGAGCCTGGTAAGGACAACACCCACACCTACACCCGCACCCGCCCCGCCCCGCGGCTCTGCGTGTGTGAGGGTCTCGGTTAACGTCTGGTCTCTCTGTGGCAGCTCCAGGGCACCATCCTGCAGTACGTGAGGACTCTGATGGAGGTGATGCCGAAGATCTGCCGTCTGCCACGCCACGAGTACGGCTCTCCAGGTCAGTGTGTGTGTGAGAGAGAGAGTGGAAGAACTAGACGTGTCCTGTTGTTACTGACGTCTGATGATCTGTATCTGATTTGGAAACGTCTGAGATCAGAATCGAGAAGATCAGATTGGATTTGGCAAGAGAAAAATAATCGGGTGTGATCCGGCCCGGGTGTGTGTGTGTGTGTGTGTGTGACGAGGTTCTGGTGTTCTGTAGGGATCCTGGAGTTCTTCCACCACCAGCTGAAGGACATTGTGGAGTACGCCGAGCTGAAGACCGTGTGCTTCCAGAACCTGAGGGAGGTCGGCAACGCCGTGCTGTTCTGTCTGCTCAGTGAGCAGAGCCTGGTACGTACACACACACACACACACACAATATAACAATGCTGGTATGAGGAGTGTGTGTGTGTGTGTGTGTGTGAGAGAGTTGTGGTCATGAGGTGATTGAACACAGCGCCACCTGCTGTCCTTCATCCCACAGAGTCTCACACACTTGCACAAAGAGGTGTGTGTGTGTGTGTGATTTTATTACTGAGGACACACACACGTCACATAATCCATTAAACACTATGATTATAATGCTGGTGTGTGTGTGTGTGTTTCTCTACAGTCTCAGGAGGAAGTGTGTGACCTGCTGCACGCTGCACCCTTCCAGAACATTCTGCCCAGGGTTCATGTCAAAGGTACTGAAACATCACTTGTGTGTGTGTGTGTGTGTTTGCCAGGTTGTCATGGCTAAAGGTGAAGGTAAGAGTGTGTGATGTGGTGTGTGTGAGGTATCTGTCTAAGCTCCGCCCCTTTCCTGTGTGCAGAGGGCGAGCGGTTGGATGCTAAGATGAAACGGTTGGAGGCCAAATACACGGCGCTGCACATGGTGCCTTTGATCGAACGTCTGGGGACGCCACAGGTGAGGACACACACACACACACACACACACACACACACTTTTATTTAGTATGTTTGCGTGTGTATTTTTTATTTATTTATTTTTTACTTTGATCTTTGAGGAGACGCTGGCACAAGAACTTCCTCCAGGATTAATAAAGTTTTATCTTATCCATCCATCCTTCTGTTTACCCATCCATCCATCTGTCCATCCATCCATCCTTCTATCTATATCTATCCATTCATCCACCCATCCTTCTGTTTACCTTCCTGTTTATGCATCTTCTGTTCACTTTCTTTTTGCTGTCTACCTGTCATTTATCTTTCTACCTGTTTATTCATATTTCTGTCTATTTTTTTGTCAATTTATGTGTCTCTCTATTTGTCCACCTGTCTGTATATCTGCCTTTTACCTACCTGTCTATCTTCCATCAGTCTGTTCATACATCTATCTATCAATTTATATTTATACGTTTCTTCCCACATCTGTCCATCCATCTCTTTTCTGTTTAACAGCATGTCTATGTATCTGTCTATCCTTCAACTGTTTTATCTATCCATCATTTAAAATGGTGTATTGATATATATCCATCTATCCAACTGTCCTTCTATATATATATTGATCTGTCCATCCATCCATCCGTCTATGTGTTTATCTTTCTCCCTAAATAGCCAACCATGTGTGTATCAGTTGTTTTTACTCACCTCTCTGTCTATCCATCGTCTCTCTCCATTTCAGATCATTAAGTAATAAGATTTATTAAAACTCTATCATTAAACCTGGTCATTGATTCATTTCCTGCTCTATTCTGCCACACGCGCAGTGTTTTGATCCAACGCTTCCTGTTTTTCCCTCAGCAAATTGCCATCGCACGCGAGGGTGACCTCCTGACCAGAGAGCGTCTGTGCTGCGGCCTCTCCATGTTCGAGGTCATCCTGGCGCGCATCCGCGGCTTCCTGGACGACCCCATATGGCGCGGCCCGTTACCTAGCAACGGCGTGATGCATGTGGACGAGTGTGTGGAGTTCCACCGGCTGTGGAGCGCCATGCAGTTCGTGTACTGTATCCCTGTCGGAGCGCACGAGTTCACCGTGGAGTGAGTAAACAAACTGTGGACTGCGTTTAAAGAGAGAGAACTTCACACACGATTCAAACACGCGTCGTCGTTGTTGTTGTTCTGCAGGCAGTGTTTCGGCGACGGGCTGAACTGGGCCGGCTGTATGATCATCACCCTGCTGGGGCAACAGAGACGCTTCGACATCATGGACTTCAGTTACCACCTGCTCAAGGTGCAGAAGCACGACGGCAAGGACGAGATCATAAAGAGCGTGGTGAGTGTTTAAGTCTGAGACTAGACGCCGTCAGGGGACCAAACACACTCTTAATGTACACACACGATAGAAACCACTGTTACAGGAAAAGGAAGTTAGAGATGATTATTTTACTAACACCAGCGAGTCCTGAGGTGATTTATTTACTCTCTTCCTGTTTAAAAGTGAAATGGGTCGAACATTACAGTCCGATTCCGTCAGTTTTTATCTGTTTATTATATAAATTTACTTTTTCTTAAATCTTATTTAAGAAGCCATGAGCTGTTGCCATAGAAACAATAATGCATTAGTACAAATCTTCTCTTGTAAAGAATTAATCAACACCGTCTGACCAATCAGAATCCGGAATCCACATTTATTCATTCATTCGTCATCATTGGAATAATAATTTTTTTAAACATTATTAAAATGATAGCGAATGTGTATTGAAAAAAAAAAAATTCAGGACCTCTCTGAGATATCATGTGACCTCATGTGTTCCGGATTCTGATTGGTCAGACACTGATGCGCTTGTTTGTACTAATGCGTTACCGTTTCCATGGCAACAGCTCATGGCTTCTTAAATAACATTGTAGAAAGGAGTCTCCAGCGTCAGTGCTTTGGACACGACCTTCGTCTCCTGGCTGTAAATGTAATTATACATCCCAAAAAAGTAAATGTAATTATACATCCAAGAAACAAATTTCTTGTCCAAAGCACCAACACTGGAGATGCCTTTCTTTTCCTTGATTGTTAAAGAAGTTGAGACGTTAAGCTCTAATAGAAATTATGACGTATTAGTGCGAACAAATCTCTGATCTGCTCTTATAGAGAATGAATCAACTGACCAATCAAGATCCAGATCACATGGGGTCACATGATGCCAAGATTAAATTAATGAGGTTCTGAAGTTTTCTTTCAATGCACATTTATTCCTGTTAATACATTTTACTTTTTTTCCTCCCAGCCCTTAAAGAAAATGGTGGACCGCATTCGCAAGTACCAGATTCTGAACGACGAGATCTTCGCCATCTTGAACAAGTACTTGAAAGCCAGTGATGGCGAGAACATGCCTGTGGAACACGTGCGATGCTTCCAGCCGCCCATCCACCAATCGCTGGCCAGCAACTAAGAGCCGCGGCGTGGATTAGACCAGTCGCTCGGTGGGGGTGGTGAGGTTTAATCGCTAGGTATTAATATGGTGGATAAAGATCAGATCTAATTAGGTGGTCACTAGGACCATTAACACACACACACTGCTTCACCTGTGTGGAAATCCTGGAGGAATTATAAAGGGTGTGTGGTGAAAACAAACAGTGTCCATGTCCACTATGCGCCTTATTCAGAATTCCTTCTCTTTTTTTAAGTAAATAATAATATGCTAATCATTTATGTTTTATACTTCTTGGAAAGTGGGTTTCAGCAACAGCTTATTTAAGTGTCGGGTTTATATTCTTGTTCTTCTTTCTGGTGGTGATGTTACGATTGCATGCATTACATTTCTTTCTTCTAGTATACTGTATGCTTTAAAAAATGAAAAATAACCAAGTGCCTAAACACGTGCCTTTTTTGTATTTGAGTTGGAATTTGATTTTAATTCAATAAATATAACAATTTGTCATCATCCTGTTGTGTTTCTTGAGGAGGAAGAAGGGGGAGAAAAGAAATCAGTGCAGATTCTGTACATCTGAGACGTGTGTGTGTGTGTGTGTGTGTGAGAGAATAAGACATGGATTATGCTATAAATTATGTACAGCGCTACACGAGGTTAAAGGCAAGTCAGAAGCGTGAGCGTCCAGGCACGCCGCAGGAAAGGGGGGGGAAAAAAAAAGGAAAACAAGGTTTTACTCGTGTACAACCGTGAATAATTCGGTCCATCAGTCAGGTCTGTTTGTGATTGTCTTCAGAAATCAGAGAGAGAGAAAAAAAAACAACACTAAAGCTCAGGTTCACACGGCAGATTATGGTGCGGACGGACCTAAGACGTCCCCATGGTGCCGTTTCTCCTGGAGATGTTGTCGAAGGTCGAGCCCATCTCCGGGTCCTCGTCGCGCAGGAGCTCGTACGTTGAGTGGGCGTGGCTGCCGCCGTTGGCCATGGTCCCGTTGCGCTCCTCCTTCCTGATGCTGACCGCCAGCATGGCCAGGCTCACGTTGACGTCCTTGAACGCGTGCAGCAGGAAGATCCCGACGATGATGGTGAGGAAGCCGCTGAGCGTCCCGATGACGTCGTCGTAGCCCATATGCTCCCACTCCTTGAACAGGATGGCCGAGCAGGTGAGCACCGACGTGGTGAAGAAGACGTAGTAGATGGGCGTGACCAGGGAGGTGTTAAAGATGTCCAGCGCCTTGTTCAGGTAGTTGATCTGCGTGCTGACACACACCACCAGGCTGACCAGGAGCAGCCAGAACAAGGGCTGGGTGAGCACCGGCTTCCCGCCGATCAGCTCCTTGATGGCGATGCCCAGGCCCTTCACGCACGACACGGAGAGCGAGCCGATCACAGAGCAGATGGTGATGTAGACCAGGATGTTGGCCTGGCCGTGACGTGGGCCCACGATGCAGATGAAGATCAGAGCCACGATGATGACGAACGTAGCAAAGACCACGAAGCCTGCGGGAAGAGGAGAAGAAAAAATAAGTTTAGAAACAATTTAGTAAAACGAAGGGTCACCTAAGGACGTCCGGCACCGCCCCCAAACCTCACGTCTCAAACGCCTTTATTCCTTTCATACCACAGCAACGTCCCAGAACGTGTCTCTTTATAACGTCTCTGGTTATAATCATGGAACTTAGTCACTTCCTATCCTCACTGCAGCTGTAAACGTTACTGAAACCGTTAAGCCTTCGATAGGATCGGTTATCATGGTAACGCAGATAATAGGGGTGGGAATCAGCAGTTTATATTATTATAATTGGCCTGATTTAAGATACATTTTTGGCCAGATTGGGTTAAAATTTTACACCTTTAAAAAAATTAAATATATGGTTCATAATAATTGAGTAATTAAATGTAGTCATAACATTAGTTTTCTCACATAAAAACCAAGTGCAGCCTTTAAACAATACAGACTAACTACAAATACAAGAGTTTAACACCGTTACGGAGCAGCAGCAGCAGCAAGTCTCCATCATAAATATTATTTCTACTTAGCAAATAATTCACTTCTACCATAAGGGAGGGTGAAAATGTATCAAGAGTGCGCCATCTAAAATGTGAGCGTGTGGGTGTGTGAGGCTTTTAACACCCTTTGTGACTGATTAGCGCTCGTGGTGTGAGACGGGTGTAAATGTGTGTGTATTCAGTGGGTTTGACACTAATTTGCTCACTAAGTTTGGAGAAAAAGGATGATCAACTGCTTCAACTCTATAACTAATAGGTTTTTTTTTAATCTGTATTTGAGGACTCGTGTCCTGATGAGTCGGGTGTCAGGGTGATGACCTCATCCTCGGAGCGATGATGTCATACCTGGGTCCATGAGTTTCTTGGCCATGTCCGTGAGATTGTCGATCTCCTCCTCCTGCGGCGCGTGGATCACCATGGTGGTGGAGCCGAGTACACTGAGCAGACACCCCAGCTTCCCGTGCAGGTTCAACCTCTCCGTCAGGAAGTAGGAGGAGAGCACGGCGCTGTAACCACCACAGCACACGGCGTACGGGTTAAAGCAGCACAGAATTGTTAATACAAACAGGTCACATGATCAAAACAAACAAAAAATCCCGTCACACACTTCTAACAGCAGTGAACAGATGCAACGTAACCCGAACTTCATTACGACTCTTTTAAAGTCTGTAAGAACATTAACGCGGTGATTAACACGAGAACTGACGAGAATCTCAACACCATCATCTATCTTTAGAATATTAATATATCAGTGTGAAGGGTGTATGTGTGATGTGTGTGTGTAAGAAGACGTACCTCACGAGCACACTGAGAGCCCCGAGCGGTGTGACGAGTGTTGCAGGGGCAAACGCATAAGCTGCAAAGTTTGCAGCTTCACCAGCACCCACTGTACAAACCACAACACACACACACACACACACACACACATGAATAAGAAGTATAAATAAGAAGTATGGTATGGTTATAATAAATAAATAAATCCAGTCGGATAAGTAAGATGTAAAAGCGGGACATGAAGAGAGAAACACACAAATCTGCACGAGTTAATCATTCTCCAGACTTACTTGATAAAAGCCCCGCCCACCAAAGCCATTCCTTTAGATACGCATGACCTCCTTGTCCTGCAGAGAGAGAGAGAGAGAGAGAGGGAGAGAGAGAGGGAGAGAAAAACAAACAGTTTAATAAAGTGATTGTGAAGGTCGCAGACTCAGGTTTATTAAAGCTCGACCACAATGAGACTTCACACAGCGTCCAACCTCCAGACCACACGGAGGAAACTGTTTCTCCACACACACACTTCTGTAATACAACAACATACCATCTTAGTAGTTGAATTAGACACTTATAAACTAGTACCGTTTTTGAAGACGAGCTCTGATCAGAAGTTTTCAAGTTTTATTGTCATATGCACAGTAAAGAAACATGTTCTCCCCCCCCCCCCCCCCCCGTACATACTGTACATGTAAAAAAAGCAGAGAGAGACAGCCCGCAGTGTGTGTGTGTGTGTGTGTGTGTGTGTGTGTGTGTGTGTGTGTGTGTGTGTGTGTGTGTGTGCGTGCGCAAGGCTGCAGATGATTGTTCATGATTATTACTGTGCAAAGTCTGCAATGAATGTCCAAGATCTGTGTCAGTAGTTGGACACAGTTGAAAAGTCCCTGCTTGCGCGTCTCCTGTCAGCTGTTTAGGAGTCTGATGGGAAAGAATGAGTTCTTTAACCAGGATGTCCTGCATCCCGCACTTGTGTACCTCCGGCCTGAGGGAAGTGGTGAGAACAGTCTGCGCTCAGGATGGGTGGGTGGTGCCCAGCTTTAGGATGGAGGCGGTTCTCCTGCGGACTCTACGATGGTAAATGCCCTGCAGGGACGACAGTGAAGTCCTTGTCATCTTCTCAGCAGTCTTCACTGCTGTCTGCAGGCGTTTGCAGTCCACGGTGACGCAGTTTGTCAAGATGCTCTCGATTGTACTGCTGTAGAAGTTTGTGAGGACCTTAGGAGACATGACAAACGTCCTCAGCCTGCCAAGGAAGTACAGCCGCGTCTGAGCCCTCTTAACCAGATTTGTGGTGTTTAAGATATCTGAAGCTGCTCACCCTCTCCACTTCGAGATCCTGGATGAACAGTGGTCGATAAGGTCCTTTCTCCTTCCTCATGTCCACCATCATCTCCTTAGTCTTCTTATCCACACACCATGTTATCAGACTGCTGCCTCGCGTGGGTTAATCGTCATCAACGCTGTTTAATGTTACGTTTGTGAACAAACTTTAAAAACGGTGTGGATTTTATTTGTAATGTTTCATTACTGATGTACTAATTTGTTAAACAAATGATTTGTCAGATGAAGTGAAATGGCTCACACATGCTCACACACACACACGCGCCTCGCTTCCCTGACTGTGTGTATCACAGTGAGTTTATTTAGTCTGAGTGTTCGTGCGCGTGTGTGTGTGTGTGTGTGTGTGTGTGTCAGTCCCTGCGAGACAACACTCTCCGGAGCAGATGCTAAACGATGTGTTTATGCGCGTCTAGACTTTTAAAGCTAGCGTTAGCGATGCAGTGTTAAAGTGTGAACGGCTGCTTCATGTTAAAGTCAGCGATAAACACACACGAGCCCTAACGAGAGGAACGCGGCTCAATATTTATAGATTCATACAGTAAAATCTCACTGCTTTTAATTGTATTGTTTTATTTCGTCTCTGGTTTTATTAATAAATAAACAAACAACCCTATTAAATCTTGACAATTTTTTTATGAGGGAAACCTTTTTTGTGAAAATTATTTTATGAGAAAATGCTTGAATAAACAGTTTGAAGATTAAACATAAAAGTTGTTTTTTATGTTTAGGTAAGTTTATCCATTACTGTTTTTTTCCCCCCTCAAAATCTTATGACTTTTGCCACTTTTTTTTCTTTGAAATATGACTAAATACCGCATCAGTTCTCCATAATGAAATAACTATTTGCAAAATATGACACCATCATCTTTTAATTCAAATACTTTTCTTTTTTTTTTTATTGGGATTTTTTTTTACCTAAAAATAGCACCATAACCACATCTCGTAACATTACCTGCGCCGCGGCGCCGACCAGGAGACTCGACGTGATGTGAAAAAATAATCATCAGCAAAGATTATTAAAGCCCTGGAGATTTTATATTTTACCTTCTTTTCTATTTAACATTTTGCGTCTCTTATTTTCTTTTCAGGTGACAAACAGTCGTGTAAACATTTCACTGCGTACAGCATCATCCTGTGTATGTGACAAATAAAAATTTTATATTTGACTTTTGAACTCAAAATCACAGTAACAAGAAAGCTGGAAAGCCGCCATCTTGTCCTGCGTTTCTCGTTAGAGCGAGTTGAGAGAGGGTTACACCAGCTCATGATAACTGCCTGGCCTCAAGTCTCTCTCTCTCTCTCTCTCTCTCTCTCTCACACACACACACACACACACACACAGTTCTCAGTCACTCAGCACACAACAGTAAGGAATTCAGGCTGGATGTTCATATGCCTCATGAGCACGTGACCGAGCAGCTCACACCACCACCACCAGGGGGCGTCCTGTAGAGCGAGGAGACGCGCCGCTGAGGGGCTGAGGGTTAGGTAAAGTGGATTACAACTCACACAAATGCAAAACCAACAAGCAAAACCAGGAGTGCCTCACACACACACACACACAGAACCAGTTTAACCTCCCTGACAGAAAGTGGGTGTGTAAACTGTTAAACGCTACTCAATCACAAGTTCACACTGAGTCCATAAACGCACTCCTATGATTTTATGGCCTGCTCAACTGCACTGATTAGTGTGTTTAACACACACACACACAGACACACACACACTACAGCACTCACACACCTTAACAAAGAAACCGATCCAGAATTCTTACTTCAAAACTCTTAAGACTAGATTTCCAGAACTCCTAAGACCAAAACACCAGCAAGAAAATAAAAAATTCCAGAACTCTAAAATCTCAAAAGAATGAACTTTAAAACATTTAGAACACAACGCAGGAACAGGGAGATGGGATTTCCTGAAAAACCAGAGTTTAAAAAATGACTAAAATCAACACTACATACATTCAAGAAGTTTTTTTTTCTTCCTTTTTAGAGAATGCAGAGGCAGGAACGCCTCTAAGAGCAGAATTCCAGAATGAGAAGTACAGAAACAATGAACTTGGAAACCAGAACTCTAATTTCCCTTCAGGATTAATAACTACTTTATCAATCTATCTAACTGTCTGTCCATCAACCACCAAGACCAGAATTCCTCAATGCGAAAACAAGAAACTACAAACACAGAAACCTGCACTCACACAAAAAAAAAAAAAAAAAAAAAAAAAAACTCCAACACCAGATTTCTAGAATTCTGAGACAGGAACACACCATCACCAAGAACTGAATGACCAAAAACAAACAAACAAACAAAATTCTTCACCCCAAAACCTGAACACGAAAGGAATCCCAGACATCCAAAACTCCAAGACTGGAATTCGAAACCAGACCTTGAAGAACACAACCTGAGACTCAGAAATCAGAAAACACTCAGGGTTCATTACCTTTTAAAGAAAAATTTTTAAAAACCTGTATAAAATTGTGTTTGTGTGGATAATAAAATTCCCATTCCAAGAATTATCAAACTATTCCATACGAGCACGTGCACCAACTGGGAGGCGTCTCCACGCCCTGACTCACCTTCGTCTTTTTTTTTTTCCCCCTCCTAAGTTTTACTTAATAACATGCTTTAAGTATAAAAAATAAATAATAAATTCTTTCAAATTATGAGCGTTTAATGGTTATAATGCCAGGACGTCACCTGCTCGCATCGATCCTTTGCGCGCGAGTCTCAGTAGTCCTTTCTTCTTCAGGATGAAACTTCCGCCGATAAACAGACTGGAGCTGATGGCCAACGCCAGGCCGATGTAGAAATCGAATCTGCCTCGATCCTGACCCATGGTGAAGACGTGATCGTCTGTCACATTGAGCAGTGAGCACAGGAACCGTCCTCCTCCTGCGGAGCAGCCAAAGCCGGACACCACACCTGTCAGAAACAAGGACACACACACTTTACTTTATGAGCAATCTGCTGTTAATAATAATAATAAAACAGAAAATGCAGACTGATTTGATTGCAGACTACGTCTTCTCAAATGCTCCTGTGATAATTGGAAGGTTTTAATTAAAAACTGGAGGCTTAAAAAAAAATAAACAAAGCAGGAAGTGTTAAAATCTTACCATTTTGATAGCAAACTTTACAAAGATCACATGTACCACCACCTAGTGCTGTTTCATTCATGTCACATGAATAAATAAACTCCAAAGTGATTCCCCTGTGTGTGTGTGTGTATGTGTGTGTGAGAGAGAGAGAGAGAGAGAGAGAGAGAGAGTGTGTGGGTGCGCGTGCGTGCGTATCAGCTCACAGCAGAAATCTGAGTAAATTCAGGAAGTGCCTCCTGCTGCTAAGTAACCTCCTGACTTCCGCCCTAGCTTACTGCGTAGTGCGCGAGGACAGAACGGCGCGCACGTGCCAGCGCACAATGCTTCCGCACTACGTAGTATGCTAGTGCGCGCTCAGAGGGCTAGCATACTAACGCTAGCGCTAAGTCGTCTAACCGGATTCCGGAACCGCTTTCTATCGTTTCGCAACCCATCACAGACACCTTATAAATACCTGCTTGTTTCCCGGTGTTCAACACAAACACTGTCCGGACCGCAGGAGCCTCATTTTAACGGATTGTTGTCTTCGCTGTCGGCTGGAAGTCTAAAACAGAACTCAAGACCCCTCTTTACCACCATCCATCCAACAGTGAAAGGGCATCACAGTGCGCACGCGCAAATCAACTTCCACCTCTGATTAGTCAAAGGCATGACGCGTGACTTGTGCATAAACGTAGATGCCGCGTCCGCCGTTTGCTCATACGTCAACAAGTCCGCCATATTGGTGCTGACAAGTCTGCTCTGTTAACAAGTAAACGGTGAAGATGGATTAAAAAGAAACCACACAGTTTACATTTTCAAGAATAAATGTATTACATCGTTTTTTATATCCATATTAAAAAAAAATTGTCACCCATTATTTCAAATCTGAATATGATATAATTGCTCGACGCCATATTGGAAAGGTCAACTTTAGACTTTAGTATTTAAAAAAAAAAGTCATCCTAATTTACAAAATTTCCATTTAATAGTCTTAATATAGTGCTTTTTTAAAGATAATTGACATTGTATAGTGGCTTTAAAGAGATACATAAACATGCAAATATAAACACACACCCAAAGTTTAAAATAATTTCATCATTACACATCGAGGCATAATGGTTAGCAGTGTCGCCTCACACCGCCAGTGTCTGGGTTTGATTCCCGCGTCTGGTCCGTTTGCATTTTCTCCCTGTGCTTGGTGGGTTTGCTCCGGGTACTCCGGTTTCCTCCCACAGTCCAAAGACATGCAGATAAGGCTAATTGCTGTTCCTAAATTGTGTGTGTGTGTGTGTGTGTGTATATATATATATATGTGTGTGCCCTGTGATGGACCTGCACCCTGTCCACCCCGCCTTGGATAGGCTCCAGGCCCCCCGAGACCCTGTATACAGAATAAAGCAGTATAGACAATGAATGAGTCAGTGAGTGCACACACCAACACACGAAAAAAAAAATTATTTAACTGTTATGACTAATATTTGTTCCCTTCTTTGTAATAAGTCTTTAAGCATGCATAGAAGTTACAATTTGACATAATTAAGAAATTAATAATAATAAAAGAGTCTGGGACTTTGCTCAGTCTGAGGGTGGACTGTCTCAGAGACAACCAGCGAGGGATCTTGAAAAAGCCCTCTCAATTGTTAGCAAAAGAAAAGCGGAGAAAAGCATGAAAAACATGAACGGAGTCGTGACCTGGTCGACCTGGACCTCCTGAAAGACGCTTTTGTGATCTGTTGTGAGAAAACAACCCTTTCATTCTAGTCGCCAGGCGAGTTAAAGCTCCTAAAGCTGCTGAAGGAAAGTCAACAAAGTATTAATATCATATTAATGGCTAAAATTTACGCTTATGTACTTAAAACTTTAACACATTTTTATATGTTTCACTATAAAACCTGTGAGGGTCTAGTTACTGGGTACTGGGTAGATTTGGATTTATCCCTAATGAGCAAGCCAGAGGTGACAAAGGTGAAGACTCTCGTTTAGGTTTAATCAATTTTCAAACCTAAAAAAAATATCATTTCTAAGGTGATGATTTAGCTTAAGGTCACTGGTGGTCGTGTAAACATTTCACTGCATATCGTACTGTGAATGACTGTGTATGTAACAAATAAAAGTTTTATTTTAATTTTTTTTTATATTTTACATATTTTATATTTTAAGTCACACACAAGGTCTCTGTCTTTAAATGAATCTGGATTTGTTTCATTTGGAAAAAAAATAACATCACTGCTAAAAATGACTAAAGTCAGACAAATGTTATCAAAAACAAAGATAAATCCAGACTGTTTTGGGCAGCTGGTCCTGACATAACGGCACTGTTTATTTAAAAAAAGTAATTATAATAACTGTACCAGAATAATTCTGGAAATAAAGTGAAATAGTGAGAATAGTGAGAGGGTCCGAATACCTTGTATTGATTTGTTTTTCATTATTAAAAAAAAAAATAAATAAATAATAATAATAATAATAATTTTTTTTGGGGTACTGTATTTGTGTCCCAAGCCAATAAAAAAACATGTTCAAATCAAAAATTGAAAAAGGATAACAAGCACTTACTTTCCATTTTTATTTTTTGTAGGGGAAACAAGAGGATTATCTTCAAACAGAAAAACATGATTGCTGAGATCATTTCATGTATAAAACCCGTGTGAGGTTCGAGAGAGACCTTTTTTTCTCACCTGGACCCTGCGCCAGATTCCTGTCCGGCTGTCTTTTACGTCACTCTGTACACGTACAGTATCACCTACTTTAACATTTTTTAAAAAATTGTTTTTGATTTGAGCACACAATCAAAAATT
This sequence comes from Clarias laeviceps, assembly GCA_030014305.1. NCBI lineage: Eukaryota > Metazoa > Chordata > Actinopteri > Siluriformes > Clariidae > Clarias > Clarias laeviceps. The sequence goes on along the minus strand of JAQMYJ010000037.1, from coordinate 2,071,352 downwards.
GGTAAATCTTGGTTTCATCCTATTTTTGGTTTTTATCATTATAATGAAAAACAAATGAACGAAAGGCACATAGACCTTAGAGGATTTCAGATCTACATAAACGGTCCTGCATGACCAAACTGAAAAAGTCTCCTCCCCTACATCCGTTAATTACACATATATAAATAAAATTATAAGTGTGGTGACATGTTTTTTATTTAAAAAAATGAAACATGTTGTGCTTATTGCTTTTCATTTTATTGCATTAATAAATTATTTATAAATACATTTTAAATTAACAATCTGCTCAATGAATTTGTTAAATGTTCAGTTCCACTTTTCTGTACATCTTCCAACATAAAATAGTTTACAGAAATCTGGGAGAAAATCTTAAAAACAGTGTTTATTTGAACAACAATATATTGAAATATTAAAACAAATTAATCCATAAATTAAGATGACTTCATTGTTGGTTCATGTTTTGTGAGAATTGTGTTTTATATTTAAGTTTAAAAAGTTAATGAGAAATGTAGACAATTTATTATTCTAGTATAATATTTTATCATTTATTTTAAATGTAATACTTATCCTAGTATAATATTTAATAATTATAATTTATATTAATATATAAAACTAGAAATGTATAAATTCGCCTGTTTGATGTTGATTATATTAACCCGCTCACATGGCCAGGGTAAATAAAGACGTCTGTGTGAACGCTGTCGTCTGTATGAAGTTTTTGTGTACGTGTGTGTGTGTGTGTGTGTGTGTGTCGTCTCCAGGCACAATGCCATTCTTTCAGAACATACAGTACATCTCACTATTCCCCATCACAACCCTAACATTCGGAGTGTTTATGACAACACACACACACTCCTACGGGGAAAAGACACTGCTGTCAGATGTGACATCTGAGTTACACATGTAAAGTTGAGAACAAAGGATTATACACATTTCAGATGAAATAGATACCAAACCATGTAGCAACAAAACATTTGGTGTGTTTGGTTTCACGGATATGTTCGTCCTAATACTTTCAGATGTATAAAATATGTAATAAAATCTTCTCTATAACTCTCAGGCATTGTTTATATTTTTCAAGAGTTTTCCAGTTTCACCTGGTCATAAATAACTTTTAACACACCCATATTTTTATTGAAAAAGTGGAAGTAAAAACCGTCTTTGTGGCGTAGTGATTAGCACTGTGGCCGTGTTCCTTCAACCTTTTTTGAAGTTCAATGTTAAAACGGTACTTTGAGAAAATTTATTTGGTGTCTAAATTGCAACATGGAAGTGTTGAGTAGTAAAAGTGAAAAGGGGTTGCCAAGAATAACAAGGTTGACATACGGGAAGCGAACATAACAATGGGAGTGACTTGGTAGAGGGAAATGACGTAAGGATAGCAGGAATGGTGTAATGTAATGGGACTGATATAAGCCGAAGTGATCGACTTAACAGTAGTAACATTGACAAAGTTAACAGAATGGACATACAGAGAAAAGGATGTAACATTTACACCCATGTTCTAAATATGTGGATATTGTCTAGACAAGCTGTAGTATTTATTTAGCTTTGTTTACTTAGTTGTGTGTTGCCAGTTAAACCACGCCCTGATTATGGCTGACAACAACAAAACAGAATTCCAAAAATTTCCATAGAGGAACATGATAATAATGAATTGCTAATAAAATTAAACATGTCCATCAGGGGTGCTGTATTCGAACACTGATGGTATAGTCGAGGATGACTGAAATGAGCCCGTCTTTAAAAACAACACTGAAGATCGTCTGAGGTAGGAGACATGAAGAAACCTAAACTAGTCCTCTTTCCTTCTGACTGGAGTCCATGTGAGCACGGCTTCCTGAGATATTCGTAACAACATCACTCCTACTGATATTGTGATGAAGCCACACAAAATACCCAAACAGTCCTGAACCCCAAGCTCTTCCCATTCTTTAAACAAGATGGCGGTAGCGAGGATGACCGAGGATGTGAACGTGACGTAATACACGGCCTCGAACATGTTGGAGCTGAAGTTCTCCAAGGCTCTGTTGATAAAGGTGAACTGGGTGAGGATGCTGACCAGGAGAATTCCCAGCAAGCACAGGAAGAGGAACAGAGCCCCATTATCAGGAGAAGGATCTCCGCCAAACGCCTCCTTCGCAGCCAGACCCAGGCCTTTACAGCTCGGCACGGTGAAGCTCCCGAACAGGGAACAGATTCCCACGTACACCATGATGTTGGACTTCCCGTATGCTGGAGACAGCCAGCCAATCAGCAGCACCAACAGCAGCACCACCAGGGTGATGTAGCTCAGGAACACTGAAACGTAAAGACGGAAATGTAGAACAGATATGAAAAGGTAACGTGAATGTAACACTGATGACATAACGGTGACTAGGTTGACATAAGGGCAGTAGGACTAACAAAAGGATAACAGGAGGGGCACGAGTGTAGCAGGACTGAAATAGGACAGTCGAACTGACATAAAGGCAACGAGGTAACAAGGTACAGGGAACAGAGTGGCCATAATGTAATGAGGTTGACACAGAATAAGGGTCACAGAGTGGACACTAAGGGTCACAGAGTGGACACTAAGGGTCACAGAGTGGACACTAAGGGTCACAGAGTGGACACTAAGGGTATGAAAGTAAACATTTTCAATAATAACAGAGTGAGCATAAGGGTAATAGAGTGGACACTAAGGTAACAGAGTGAGCATAAGGGTAATAGAGTGGACACTAAGGGCAACAAAGTGAACACTAAGGTAACAGAGTGAGCATAAGGGCAACAAAGTGAACACTAAGGTAACAGAGTGAGAATAAGGGCAACAGAGTGGACACTAAAGATAATAGAGTGGACACCAATGGTAACAGAGTGAGCAAAAGGGTAACAGGGTGGACACTAATGGTGTCAGAGTGGACACTAAGGGTAACAGAGTGGGTACCAAAGGTAACAAAGTGAGCATAAGGGTAAGAGCGTGGACACTAAGGGTAAGGGAGTGGACACTAAGGGTAAGGGAGTGGACACTAAGGGTGACAGAGTGGACACTAAGGGTAAGGGAGTGGACACTAAGGGTAAGGGAGTGGACACTAAGGGTAAGGGAGTGGACACTAAGGGTAAGGGAGTGGACACCAACGGTGACAGAGTGGAACTTTGGGGCTACAGGATGAAGACAGGATTATAATATTATACAGTGGCTTGCAAAAGTATTCGGCCCCCTTGAACTTTTCCACATTTTGTCACATTACAGCCACAAACATG
>JAQMYJ010000037.1:2032180-2048413 GCA_030014305.1 Clarias laeviceps | reverse complement strand
TAGCAAGGAACATCGCTAGTCACACTCGCGTGAGCGCATACTAACGGAATCACTGCTGTAAAGTAAAGCAACAACAAATTAACCATTTTGTGTGTGTTTGTGTGTGTGTACACTCGCCTTTACAGCCCCCCTCCTCTCAGGTTCCCAAACACACACACTCTGCCGCACGCGCACACACGCGCGCACACTCAGAAACTCTACAAGCACTAAGACCCAGCTGGGGAGATGATAGGTAATCGTCTCCCCTGCTGGGTCTTAGTGCTTGCAGAGTTTCTGTGCATGTGCGTGTGTGTGTATTCACCCTACCTACAATTCCGCAGCGCAAGAGAGAGAAAAAACGTTGGCTCAGTTGTGATGATGTGACACTCTGTGACAAAACAAGAAGCGCATGCGTGATACATGATACTTGGTGCTCGTAAACCAAGACAATGCTCGTTTTTCAAGTCAGAATTTATAAAAAATCTTTGCTTGTCTTGCGGAACACTCGTAAACCGTGTTACTCGTAATCCGAGGTTCCACTGTAATTATATACGTGTGTGTGTGTGTGTGTGTGTGTGTGTGTGTGTGTGTGTGTGTGTGTTGCAGTCCCCTCTGCTCCTCCATGGCCTGTCGTCCAGGAAGATCGTGAAGCTGGCTGCTCACCCTGAAGGCCAGCACTACCTCGCTCTCTCGGCTAACGGAGAGGTTTTCTCCTGGGGATGCGGAGACGGAGGACGGCTCGGACACGGAGACACCGCGTGAGGACCACTTTTCATGAAAGAAAAAAAAAAAGAAACAGGGAATCATCTGAACCCATCACTAAAGCGTTCGCATAACATTCAGGATGTGGTAGTTTTGCTTGATGAGGGGGCGTGGCTGGTATTTTTGTTGCCATGACAACAATTTATCCAGCATCCACACATACTATATACAGGCTTTTTAAAAAATTTTTTTTAATCCAATCTCTGTATACAGGTTTAACGCCACCTACTGGCCTGGAGTACTCGTATGAATGTTTCTGCCTGAAGATTTCATAAAGATATTAAATAATTAAAGATATTTTTAACTGTGCAGAATTTTTAATGCCAAAATTAAGTTTCCCAGTTGTTGTTATGCTAACAAATAACAAATTTCGATGTTTCTTAAAGTCCACCATCTATTAAAGATTTTCTACAATTGATTATTATTTCTTTGTTAATAAGTTAAATAAAATGTATATTTTTTTTAATCAGGTATTTGGAAGAGCCGACGATGATCGCAGCGTTTTCTGGGAAGCAGGCCGGGAAGCAGGTGGTGCACATCGCCTGCGGGAGCACCTATAGCGCCGCCATCACCACAGACGGCGCCCTGTACACATGGGGTCGAGGGAACTACGGCCGTCTGGGACACGGTAAAGTCAGACGGACGTCCTCTCGGAGTGAAACACCGACACAACGCCCTCGTCTCGGAATTAATCGAGGTTTTGTTTCTTTGTCTCTGGTTGGACGCAGGCTCCAGTGAGGACCAGACCACACCCATGCAGGTGACCGCTCTGAAGGGGCTGAAGGTCATCGACGTGGCCTGTGGCAGCGGAGACGCGCAGACGCTGGCCGTCACAGAGAACGGTGTGACACACTGAACAGGATTTATTGTTTAAATAGCTGCTTTTATTTTAATTATATTTCATTTTAAAATTGTGTTGAATTATTATTATTATTATTATTATTATTATTATATGCATAGAATAGATTAAAATGCAAAAATCTCAAAAATCAGCTTTTAGCTTTTTAACTGGTTGCCATGTGATGACATTTGAATACAAATTTATTCATCCAAGTACAGTTATAAAATTTTTGTTTATTGATTGTGTAGTTAATACAGATTTTATAAATTTTTTTGGTCATTCCTTATTTTATTTAACTTGAATTATTATTTTTAAATAAGTTTCCTGTTCTGAAGTGTAATATCAGGAGCATCATGTCTACCTCTGCAGGTCAGGTGTGGTCATGGGGGGACGGAGACTACGGGAAACTGGGGCGAGGCGGCAGTGACGGCTGTAAGAGCCCTAAACCGGTGGAGAAACTGCAGGGTCTGGACATCGTGAAGGTCTGCTGTGGAAGTCAGTTCTCTGTGTCTCTGACTAAAGACGGACAGGTCTACACCTGGGGGAAAGGGGACAACCAGAGACTGGGTCACGGCACCGACGAGCACGTCCGCTACCCCAAACTGCTGGACAGTCTGCAAGGTCGGGGTTTAACCACGGCAGCTTAGTCTGTGTGTGTGTGTGTGTGAGAGTGAGGATTGGGGCATTGTGGGTAAAATATAACCTCTAATGCTTGAGCTTTGTGAGTTTCATCTCAAAAAAACAAACAAAAACTGATTCCCTCTTCTGTAAGTCCCTGCCGGATTAAAAACACGTCTGTGCTTTTTATGGACACGATTTAAAACAGGGAAACACAAACAGAACTAAATAAGGGATCTGTTTTTTTGTTTTATATTCCAAAGTTTTTTCAAAAATTAGTATTTATGTATGCAAATAAGACCGCGTTTAATAGAATATCCATAAATGTGCATATTTAATAATATTTCTTAGTTGTTTGAGATTTGATTTAAAAAAATATGATAAATTTGGTTTCAATCAAGAAAATTGAAGTGGAAAAAAAAAAAGTCTCAATGCAACAAACATTCTATGAATGCATGTGATCTCGAAACTGAGATTTCTGCTTATGAATATGGAACAAATCTAAAAGTAATATACAATTGTATATTTGTAATTATTACTAGTGAGGGATGTAGGGCATGAGGTGTTTGTGAAGTGGGCGGAGCTTACAGCATGTGTCTGCAAAAGCACATAAAACTGAAATTTTATTGCCTAGTTCAATACCTGACTTTTTACAGATGTAATTTTAGATAAAATGTTTTGCAGACACATTTCTTTTCTACATGTAGTGTTTTATCTTAAAATCACCAACTCGTCATCTTTGCCATCCGTGTTTTCTGGCTCGTGTTCAGACCAGACCTGCAGATAAACGTCCTGAAGTGTGTAACGAGCCCTCGTGTTCGTGTGTTGTGGCCGACAGGTAAAAAGGTGGTGGATATCGCGGTGGGCTCGACCCACTGCCTGGCCCTGACCGAGGATGGGGAGGTTCACAGCTGGGGCAGTAACGATAAACTCCAGCACTTCGACACACTTTTCTCCAACAAGAAGCAGCCGAAAGCTCTGCCGGGACTCAACTCCAAACACATTGTGGGCATTTCCTGTGGACCAGAACAGGTACTGATACAGGATCGGGTCGGGTCGCGTCTGGTCCTATCTGGTCCTTCTGTTCGTATTGTGAAACACATTGTCTCATAGGAAATAATGTAAATGCAGATAATCCGTTCCAAAATTACCAAAATTGCCAATTTCCAACACTATAATCACATTTTTTTTATATAAGAACAATCAAAACATTTAAAAAGATGAAATAAATGGACATTAAACCTCACTTAACCTTTATTTATGATTCCTCTTGGCACCGGCTGCTTTAAAAAACAAACCGAAAGCGGCTCCCTTTTCTTCTTGCTCTCATCCTTGATAACATTCTTGGGACCCCGTGGTGTTAGTCTTCACTAGATCTTACACAAAAAACAAACTAAAAAACCCACCAAAAAATATGTAAACCTGCCTCAATTGGCTTTCCACTGACGCAAACACGTTTTGATTGGCTCGTGGGCCGAACGCTTCATATGCCGCAGCGGATTTCTTGCAAAATTTCAGTCCTTAAGGTGAACATTCGTTTTTTTTTTTTTGTTTTTTTTTTAATCGAGAAAGGATCAGAACCTGCTGAAAAATAGTGTCCGAGTATTTTATTTTTATTTTTTTATTTAATTGAGTGAATGTTTTAGTTGTAACTCTGAAGCGTCTCTCTGTCTGGGGTGTGACAGAGTTTCGCGTGGTCGTCGTGCTCCGAGTGGTCCGTGGGGCTGCGTGTGCCCTTCGTGGTGGACGTCTGCCCCATGACGTTCGAGCAGTTGGACCTGCTGCTGCGTCAGATCGGCGAGGGGATGGACGGCGGCTCGGACTGGCCTCCGCCTCAGGAGAAGGAGTGCATGGTGGTGGCTGCGCTCAACCTGCTCCGGCTGCAGGTGTGTGTTCACATCTTCACGGACGTGTTTGTAGTCTGGAGACGTGGTTGTGTACTTCATGTTCTCTCTCCGTGTGTGTGTGTGTGTGTAGCTCCATGCTGCTATCAGTAATCAGGTGGATCCAGAGGAGCTGGGCCTGGGCCTGGGCAGCGGTTTACTCAACAGCCTCAAGCAGACGGTGGTGACGCTGGCCAGCAACACCGGGGTGCTGAACACGGTGCAGGCGGCGGCGCAGGCCGTCCTACAGAGCGGCTGGTCAGTGCTGTTACCCACTGCTGAGGAACGAGCCAGAGCCTTGTCCTCACTGCTACCCAACGCAGGTCCGTCTCACACACACACACACACACTTCACATCCCCTCTATAATGCGTATTAATCACTTTCAGGCATGACTTCAGTCAAATTAATGTGTGTGTGTGTGTGTGTGTGTGTTTCAGCCTCCAGCCACGAGATGAGTGTGAGTCCAGGTCGGAGGTTTATGATTGACCTTCTGGTCAGCAGTCTGATGGCGGACGGGGGGTTGGAGTCTGCGCTAAACGCCGCCATCACAGCCGAGATTCAGGTGTGTGTGTGATGAGCCACGCCCACAAGACTGATTCTACCTCATCTATTTCCTGCATGTAAATAAATATGTGAATGAATAAATAAATGCCCCCTGTCCTGTGCCCCGTCAGGACATCGAGGCCAAGAAGGAGGCGCAGAAAGAGAAGGAGATCGACGAGCAGGAGGCCGACGCCTCCACGCTGCACCGCTGCCGCACCACCCTCGATAAAGACCTCATCAACACCGGCATCTACGAGTCGGCCAGCAAGCAGAGTCTACCGCTCGTCCAGCTCGTGCAGCAGCTGCTCAGGTACACACACACACACACACACACACACACACACACACAGACCTGCTCCAGGGTTTTGACCTCTTCTCCTCCTCCTCCACTTGTCGACACAGGAACATGGCGTCTCAGACGATAGCGCGTCTGAAGGACGTGGCGCGGCGCATCTCACACTGTCAGGACGCGGAGCAGGTGAGTAAAGAGCGCTCGGCCTCACTCGACCTGCTGCTGCGCTTCCAGAGACTCCTCGTCTGTAAACTCTACGTGGGAGTGCACGGCTCCATCGGTGTCGGGGATTACAGTGAGTGGTGGAGCGTACCGCGCATACACACACACACACACACACACACGTGGTTATATGCCAGTAATTGGTTTATAAAAGGGAGTTTTTCTGTTTTTTTTTTTTTTTCTTGATTTCTTTTTTTCTTTCAATATTTTTGCTCACTTTTAAATTTTTTTTAAAAATTATTTCTTTTATTCTCTGTTTGCTTTTTTTTCCTTTTTTTGTCTCTCTATTTTCATCTCTTTTTCTCTGTCCTCTTCCTCTCTGTCTCTTTTCCTATCTTTCCTATCTTTCTCCCTTCCCTCTCTTTCTTTTTATCTTCACCCCTGCTCACTCCTCTCTCTCTCTCTCTCTCTCTCTCTCTTTCTCTCGCTCTTTCTCTCTCACTCCCCCCCCCCTCTCTCTCTCTTTGTCTGTCTTTTTCTCTCTGTCTCTCTCTCTCTCTGTCTGTCGTTTTGTCTCTCACTGTCTTTTTTTTCTGTTTCTCTCTCTTTCTGTCTCTCTCTCTCTCTCTCTCTCTTTCTCTGTCTGTCTTTCTCTCTCTGTCTGTCTTTTTTCTGTTTCTCTCTGTCTGTCTTTTTGTCTCTCTCTCTCTCTCTCTCTCTCTCTCTCCCTGTCTCTGTCTCAGCTCTGACCCAGTCTGAGATTCTGGGCGTGGGCTCTCTGTTGAAGAAGTACATCTCGTTGCTTTGTACACACATGGGTGACATCCTGCCTGTGGCCACCAGCATCGCCTTCAACAGTCACCGGCACTTTGCTGAAGTGTCGCACGTCATTGAGGGAGATCTTACAGGTGAGACACGACCTCTCACACTTTCAACTGTTCTTCTGTAACTTCACACACACACACACACACTGTACAACTACAGCGACTAACCCCGGATGCTCTGTCCTTCCTGCTGCAGGCGTCCTGCTCCCCGAGCTGGTGGTGTCCATCATCCTGCTGCTGACTCTGGATGCAGGTCTGATGCAGGACACCGGCTCCATCCCTCTGCTGGCCGGCCTGCTCGAGCACCTGGACCGCTTTAACCACCTCGGCCCCGGACACGACCGAGACGACAACGAGGACCTGGCCTGGCCCGGCCTCATGGGTACGACCCGACACTCCGGGAATAACGAGACTGATCGCGGAGTGGAAACTAATTTAATCTTAATATCTCTGTCCACAGGGTCGTTCTTCACAGGACCAGGCACGAAGAACAACGAGGAGGTCTCGCTTATACGCAAAGCCGACCTCGAGAACCACAACAAAGACGGCGGGTTTTGGACCGTTATCGAAGGGAAAGTCTACGACATCAAAGACTTCCAGGCCCAGTCTCTTACCGGGAACACCATCCTGGGTACGACGAGCTGCCCAACGTGGCTTTAACTCGGGGTTTAATCACTAGAACGAAATAGGAGAATAAATCATGGTACAGATCACCAATAAATAAATGAGTAAAGGTATTTTTTTTTTTCGTTCTTGGAGGTAAACACAAGCTTAATTATGTCGACGATACTATTAAAATAAACCAGTCACATGAGACACTTTTTTTCATAAATGAAAAGTCCCAAGATTTTGCAAAATAGTTACACGATTATTGTAGTGTAATGTGATTTAGTGTTTTTAATTAATTTAATTATTTGTAATCCGATTTTTCTAATTGCAACTACAAGTATAAATATGTTTATTATTGCTAAAAAGAAAATCTTTTTGCCCCCCTCTGGGATAAATCATTGGGCTCTTCATTTGCATACTAGGCTCTGATTGGCTTTTGTGTTTTGTGATGTCATAACACTTGTACATCATATATGCTTGAGATTTTTTATTATTGTTTTTCATCAAAGGTTTACTTAAAGGATTTAATCATAAAAATTTAAAAACATTTTATAAATAGATTTTTTAATTTGCCTATGTTTTGACGGTTCCTCACGTTCTTCTCCTCTGTAGCTCAGTTTGCCGGTGAGGATCCTGTGGTGGCTTTAGAAGCCGCGCTACAGTTTGAGGACACACGAGAGTCCATGCAGGCGTTCTGCGTCGGCCAGTACATGGAGGTGAACTCCATCTCTTCCTGTTTGTTTTATTTTCTCATGGAAAAATGGGTGAAATTTGGAATTTAGTCATTTAACCCCTCCTCCTTTTTCGTCCAGCCCAACCAGGAGACGGTGACGACCCCAGACCTGAGCAGCCTGTCCTCCCCTCTGATCGACACGGAGAGGAACCTCGGCCTGCTGCTGGGGCTCCACGCGTCCTACCTGGCCCTCAGCACGCCCCTGTCGCGCATGGAGATCGAATGTGCCAGTGAGTTTTCGATGGAAGGAGACTCCAGTTCCAGCGAGCGTCGTTCTGAACGAACAGGACTGATGAGGGTGTGTGTTTGTGTTTCAGAATGGCTGCAGTCGTCCATCTTCTGCGGAGGTCTCCAGACCAGTCAGATCCACTATAACTATAATGAGGAGAAGGACGAGGACCACTGCAGCTCCCCGGGGACGACTCCGCCCGATAAAGCCAAGCTGTACTCGCGCAGGATCACGCTGAGTGACCACGCACAGCCTTTCCTGCAGGCCATCGCTGACAACACCACACAGGACCACACTGTGAAGGTACACACACACACACACACACACACACACACACACACACACACACACACAGTGTTGATAGTGTTCTCCACAGAGCCCCTGGGAAATGGGGTATAGTTCACCCTATATGGGGGGGGTATAGTTCACCCTATATGGGGGGGTGTAGTTCACCCTATATGGGGGGGGGTGTAGTTCACCCTATGCTGCTCCTACAGTTGAAGAAATGGGATAAAGTTCCCTCTATACTGACCCTAAAGTAAATGAACCTTGATCAAATGCCCTCCTGGTTGTTCCTGTAGTAATTATGTTACTCCACCTTCACATGTACAACTAATCCCATCTTAATCCAGCCTTTTCCGAGCATCAGTAGAAATAAGCCACGCCCACGAACAGTACTATTAGCTAATCTTACACCCTTTAGGGCGGAGTTACACTTTGTTTACTTGTTACTGTGTGTGTCTCAGGACTTCTTATGCCAAATCGAACGCTGCTGTAAGCAGTACCACCTCATCACTCCCATCACCTTCCCGCCGGAGCACCCCGTGGAGGAAGTGGGTCGCCTCCTGCTCTGCTGCCTGCTCAAACACCAGGACCTTGGTAACCTTAGCAACCGCATCAGACTCACATCTACCCTGGAAAAGTGTCTGATTTGTTAAATCTCTTGGTGATTTCTGCGTGTTCCGTCGCAGGTCACGTGGCCCTGTCGCTCGTCAATCAGTGTGCCTTGGCAGTGGACCAGGGGAAGCAGAGGTCCCTCCCTAAATCTGTGATTGACGTCTGTCGAATGGTCTACCAGGCCAAATGCTCCTTAATCAAAGTGAGACACGTGCTCGTTTTTATACGTTATTGTTTTATTTGAGTCGTAATTGATGGCTGTAAACTGTAGTGAACAACAACAAACAGCAGCTAACTGTGGAATAAACTATAACGAAGGGTTATTAACAGTGGAAAACCTTAATAAGGAGTAATAAACACTAGTGAGTAGTAATACAGTAACGACAGCAAACTGTAAAAATAAATATTGTTGGTTAACAGGCTGTAATAAATAGGTTGGAGAGAATATCTGTTCAGTGATGGATCACAATTCATTGGTATGGCAGTACATGTACAGTTACATTGACTCCCAAAACATTTATTATTATTATTATTATTATTATTTAAATGTGTTTGTGTGTGGTTTGGTGAAATATTGCAGTTCCTGTATAATCCTACAAAAGGAGCTCTAAACTATTCCCACATTGACGGGCAAATAATTATTTGCTATATTTTGAATTGTAATATCGTATGAAAAAAAATACATTATCACATGTGGAGATATCGTATCAGTGATGTCTGGTGATTCCCATCCCTGAATAATGTGACTGTAGTAATCTGTAATAAACAGCAATAAGTGGTGAATAAAATTACAATAATTTGTGATGTATATTAAATAAAGGTGAACACTAAATAATATTTATGAAACAGTAAAAAAAAAAAAAAAAATGTTTTGTAGGATAAATCAGTAATAAACTAATAAGCGCAAAGTAATTTAGGTAAACATTAACTGTAGGCTGTGATTAAGAGCAGAAAACACTGATAATTGTAAGTAACAGTACATACAAAATGTGTAAAATATAAATGTAAAATATATTTGTTTATTCATTCAGGGTCTTTTGTTTTGGTCCATACTTGAAAAATCTATTATTTATTTTACATTAGCATTAGAAAAGGAACACCATGTGTTTCTACAGGTTGGTCCAACATCATTTCATTTACAAACAGATGAAAAACAGGAAAGAGGAAAAACATGCTCAGTCCAGTTGACCCCAAAGGGTTAATAAACAACAATTAACATTCATATAGACGACATAACTACAATAAACACCAAACAGTAGGGAGAAGAATCAGCAGAAACAAACTGATACGATGAGATCGCGATACCCAACAACTGATTCCATTTGTATTGTGATTGTTTGTGTCATGATATTTTATTGTATATATTTTGTTACAATTGTAAACAACCGTTAGCAAATTATTTTAGAGAGTAGTTTAGAGCACCACCTGTGGAATTATAGAGGAACTGCGACATTTTACCACCTCTAATGTGAACATGGATAAATTAAAAAACGCATTAAAAAAGTTTTGGAGTCGGTGTGGTGACGAGCGGTAAGAGACCGCAGCAAACGCAAACACATAAAAAGATCTATACGCTGTAACCAACATCTGTATTCTGTAATAAACCCTCCTTTATATCACCCCCCGTCCCCGTCCCCGACCTCAGACCCATCAGGAGCAGGGCCGCTCGTATAAGGAGGTTTGCGCTCCCGTGATCGAGCGACTGCGCTTCCTGTTTAACGAGCTGAGGCCGGCCGTCAGTAACGACCTGTCTATCGTCTGCAAGCTGAAGCTGCTGAGCTCACAGCCCCGCTGGAAGACCATCACCAGGAAACTGATCCGAGAGCTCAGGAAGAAGAGAGGTGAGCACCAACGTGAACGTTGTGTGTGTTAAACACTTGGGCGTGTGCGGTTTTAATTGTTATCCTGTCTCTTCTCTCTCTCAGTGCCTAAGAAATCCGAGTCCGCAGACGTCGAGGAGAGTAAACAGGAGCGAGACGGGACCAACGAGGAGGAGCCTGCACTTCCTGTTAGTCCCGCCCCTGTGGACAAGAAACAAACTGACAGATCACCCAAGGTGCTGTTCTGATACTGCGTTCGTTCGTCACCACTGTTCTGTATCTAACCGTATAGAAAGTGTTCCTCATTCCGTATCTTCCTTTTCCTTTTGTTTTGTTTTCTCTCTTTAACACACAGGATAAGTGGCAGCCGCTGCTGAACACGGTGGTGAACGTTCAGAAGTACCGCTGGCTGAAGCACAGTGCGCACGGCTCCTGCTCTCAGTCCAGCCTCATGAACACCATCGTGGAGTTTGCCCTCAAAGAGGAGCCTCTCGATGTGGAGAAGATGAGGAAGTGCCTCCTCAAGCAGGTCTGTGCACGCACGCACACACACACACACAGACACACACACACACACACACACACACAGAGGGAAGACGGAGCTGGTGCAAGAACGACTCGACAGCTATAATGTAGACGAATAAGCTGTTACGTGTCCATTTATGAACGTTAGACATCATCATAATGGGTGAAATGGAATGATTTATACACAAATAAGGTCACTTGAGAATTAAATCATGTTTTGATACAATCGATGCATTTGTGATGTCACAAAATTCCTTTGACCGATCGGATCTGATGTGCAGATAATTAAAGGACACCCAGAAACATTTATCTACAGGACATCTCTGGTTAGATCATCTGCTTTGCTATATGTGCACATCAGGTCATTGTTGTTATGGTTACGTCATGGACACTTTTTTTGGGGTGTGTTCAAAGATCCTGACCGAGTCAGACTGTGTTTTACATGTGAGTAACATGCGAGAGAAACATGTCACGTGTGTGTCCACAGCTGGAGAGGGCAGAGGTGCGGCTGGAGGGGATCGACACCATGCTGAAGCTCGCGTCCAAGACCTTCCTGCTGCCGTCCGTGCAGTACGCCATGCTCAGCGGGTGGCAGAGGGTCGTCCCTGAGGGACCCAACATCGGGTGAATATTCACGTGGTGGATGTCGTGAGGAACGTTTAGCAAAAATCTAAGCTAGGTTGCTAGTCTACATACGTTCGCTGATGCTGACTTTGTCTCTACAAAGACTTTTTTTTTTTTTTTTCTCCTCCTGATGAAAGTTTTATTATAGTTGATACATCTGATTGGTCAGAAGGTGATGTATGAATGCATACGGTATTGTTACCATAGTAACAGATCATTCACAGGGACTTCTGCTTCAGTTTATAAAGGATGTGAAGTTTTCTGTAAAAACAAGTCCCTGTTGTTGATTATTTTTCTTATAACAGCATGTCGAGAGCCGTTTACTCTTTCCATGTCCTCATTTTGATAAGTGACTTGTCAGAGCGGTATTTACTGTGGTGTGTTTTATTTATTTATTTTTCTTGTTTCTATAGCGAGCCTCTGAGTGACTGTCTGAAGGACGTGGATCTCATTCCTCCGTTCAACCGCATGCTTCTGGAGGTCACCTTCGGCAAGCTGTACACGTGGGCCATCCAGAACATCCGCAACATCCTGCTGGAGGCCAGCGTTCGATTTAAAGAACTGGGTACTTCATCATCATCATCATCACCATCATACCATCATACCACGTCTCATTGTATCATGAAGCTGTTTGATAAGACCAAGCTCATTACCAGACTGGTTGAACATGTCTATGCTGATGACATCATAAAGTGTTAAAGTATTAAAGTCCCATGTTATAAATCTTGAGTTTATATTATTATAATACTCATCATTAAGCTTTCAGACATTTCCATTAGACCGACCTCTAGTTCTGTATCTGAAGCTCCAGCATGAACAGGTCCAATGGTTCTTGTGTGCAGGAGTTCAGCCGGTTCCTCTGCAGACCATCACGAACGAGAACCCGGCAGGCCCCAGCCTGGGCACGGTTCCTCAGGCGCGCTTCCTCCTGGCCATGCTGCACATGCTGACTCTCAAACACGGAGCCAACAGCCTCAGCCTGCTGCTCAACTCGGGAACGCTGGCTCTCACACAGAGCGCGCTCCGTCTCATCGGTCAGTCTGACGCTCGTCTCGGCCCTTAAACACTGCACGGCACGTCCCTAATGCAGGGACCTGTTGTTGAGGTTAAGGATCCATCCTGACTTTGTAAAGAATGCTTTAGTCTTTAGCGGGAGTTTCAGGAATCATTTCTAATTCTTGCTTCTGGAGCTGTCAGTAGGCGGAGCTAGCCGTATCCATCGTGCTGATTGGTTAAATAGATTTTCGGCGACTTGCTAAGGATTTATTTTCTTGTGAATTTGCAGTTATTAGCTAAACAATAACATAGTGATAACTTGTGAAAAGATTTGCAGCTGCACTGCTGGTGATTGTGATTAATCAGCACTTTCTGACCAATCAGAATTCACCAGTGTTGTGACGTATTAACTAGAATTTTAATAAACCTCCAGGTCCGAGTTCGGACAGTAACGAGGACGAGCTGACTTCCGGATCTCACGGAGGCTCGGCTACGGTGCTCGAGGAGTCGAGGAAAGAAACCACGCCCGCTCCCGTCCCCGCGTCCGGCCCCGAGCTTGCCGCCATGATGAAGATCGGCACCAGGGTGATGAGGGGGCAGGACTGGAAGTGGGGCGATCAGGTGGGTGATGATGCCGAGTAAAGTGAAGCTGTGTAAGTTCTACTCGACCTAAATGTGAGTGTGTGTGTTCGGATGCGCTGCAGGACGGCCCTCCTCCGGGTTTGGGCCGCGTGATCGGCGAGCTCGGCGAGGACGGCTGGATCCGTGTGCAGTGGGACACCGGCAGCACCAACTCGTACAGGATGGGCAAAGAGGGCAAATACGACCTGAAGCTGGCCGAGCCGCCTCCTGCCGCGCAGCCCCCCGCTGAAGACTCGGACACGGAGGACGACATCGGTGAGTCGGCGGAAGCTCCGCCCTCTTATCGTCTGTTATAGTAATTATCAGTGAAGGGTGGAAGCATGACTCTGTGTCTGTGACCCGTCTGATCAGAAGGTGAAGTGATGGAGAAGAGCGCTCACCCGACGGCCATCATGCAGAGCAGCACCGTCAACCTGCTGAAGACGCTGGCGCTGGCGTCCGGGATCCACGCCGAGGTGATGCAGGCTGAAGCCACCAGGACGCTGTGCGGCCTCCTGCGCATGCTGGTGGAGAGCGGAACCAGCGACCAGACCGGTTAATAAACATCCCTGCCATTACTAATAAACAAGCCACATGGGAACAATGTGATGAGTGTGTGTGTGTGTGTGTGTGTGTGTGTGTGTGACAGGTTGCCCGTCCCACAGGCAGGTGTCTCGTGAGCAGCACAGGAGCTGGTGCACCCTGGGATTTATCCGCAGCATAGCGCTGATGCCCCAGATGTGCAGCACGCTGAGCTCCACGGCCTGGATCAGCCTCCTCATACGGATCGTCGAGGGCCATCAGTCGTTCACCGCCGTCACCCTGCAGAGACAGGTTTATATACACACACACACACACACACACACACACACACACACACACACACACACACACACACACACTGCTCAGTATCGCTCAGTCTGACCCGCAGTAACCGGGCCCTGTGTTGACCCGACAGATCCTGGCTCTGCGCCTGCTCCAGGCCGTGCTGCCGTCCTGGGATAAAACCGATCGCTCTCAGGATATGAAGTTCCTGGTGGAGAAGCTCTTCGGGTTCCTGGGGAGCCTCCTGAGTACCTGCTCCTCAGACCTGCCGCTGCTCAGAGGTAGAGTTCGCCTCACCGCCTCTCTGTAGGGACACGCCCGAGGACACGCTAAATGCCTGAGACATTTAAAACGCCCCCCTTTCCCTGCGCCTTCAATTTGTGTGTCGGTGAATGAAGATCTTTCATCCTTTGTCTTTCCTTTTTGCTTTTCTGTCTTTCTGAACGTTGATTTTTATCTCACCTTTTGTCTTTCTTTCTGCTCTTTCTTATTTTTGCATTTTTTTTCTGTCCTTCTTTTTTCTTAACATTTTCTTTTTTGTCTGTCTTTTTTTTATTTTATTTATGCTCTTTTTTTCTTAACTTTTGTATTTTTTTGCTTTTGTCTTTTGTTTCTGACCTTTTTTTTTTTTTTTTGCTCTTTTTTTCTTCTGATTTTTTTCCCCTGTTTCTATCTCTCTGCTCTACGGACGGATAGAGAACGTTTCAAGTTCATTAACATGACACGAGAGTTGATTACTGTGTGTTGGCTAACATGAGATAATAACAGCTAGCATCAGATTTTTGCTAAAAATTATTAAAACAGTACTTTTCCAATTTAAAGGTATACAGGTTTTTACAGTAACTGCTTTCTCTGTTTTAGTTCCTTTTACTTTCCTGTCTGTTAACTTTCACACTCGCACGTCTCTCGGTCCACAGAGGGGTCCCTGCGCAGGAGGAAGTCCCGCCCCCAGGTGTCTTTGACGGCCACTCACAGCAGCACGCTGGCCGAGGAGATCGTGGCCGTCCTGCGTACGCTGCACTCTCTCCACCAATGGAACGGCCTCATTAACGAATACGTTAACTCTCAGCTCAACGGGATCGGGGACGTGATGACGGGACGAGTGTCCGAAGCGGTACGATGTCCTAACGGTTTTGCTCTAATGCTGTAAAAAAAAAAAAAAAAAAAAAAAGAAACTAAAGAGTTTCCCTGACTGAGATGTTGTTCCCCGACAGACGCTGCTGGAGGAGTATCTACCCAACGTCGCCGCCCCGGTGGTGGGCAGTCTGATGGCCGTGCTGGCCGTGATCGGTGGGATCGACGGACGCCTGCGTTTAGGAGGTCAGGTGGTCCACGAGGAGTACGGAGAAGGCACGGTCACGCGCATCACGCCCAAGGGACGCATCACGGTGCAGTTTTACGAAATGAGGACGTGCCGAGTGTGTCTGCTCAGCCAGCTCAAACCGGTACGTACGCCGAGTGTCCTTCAGGAGGCGTCCGTAAATTATTTACAAAAGTATATTTTATTTAATTATATTGGTGTGTAGTGTAACACTACTTTAGTCTGCTTTAGAAAATAATACATGCTAATGCGTCCGGTTATAAATCCGGTTAATCTCATGACACTGAGACTGACGTTGCCATGGTGATGGAGTAAATCAAAGCCAGCGCTCGCGTCAGAACCACACTGAGGCAGTGAAGCGGGGCAGTTGGGTGATCTCCCCGACTCTAGAGGTTTCACTGCGCGATGGTTCGGCTGTTCTGCGCGAATGTGTCTGCTGAAAGTTAACGGTGTGATGTCATGCTTTTTTGCCCCGGGGGTCAGTTGCCCGTGGTGGCGTTCAGCGTTCAGAACCTGCCCTTCACCGACCCCATGCTCACAGTCTGGGCTCAACTCGTCAACCTGGCAGGGAGCAAACTGGAGAAACAGCGCATGAAGAAATCCCTCAGCAAGGGACTCGCAGGTACTGACTGTATGTGTGTGTGTATGTGTGTGTGTGTGTGTGTGTGTGTGTATGTGTGTGCGACTAATGTATCATCACTCTCTCCCAGTGTTACTCCTTCACTTTGCCTCCTCAGTGATTATAAGCCTTTAATTCCTTGTTGTTAAAGTGTATCTGTAGTGACGACATCAGAGGTCTGATTATATATGGTGATGGTGATGATGATTGTGGTGATTGTGGTGGTGATGATGATGATGATTGGTGATGATGATGATGATTGGTGATGATGATGGTGATTGTGGTGGTGATGGTGATGATTGTGGTGATGATGATGATGGTGATGATGATGGTGATTGTGGTGATGGTGATTGTGGTGATGATGGTGATGATGGTGGTGGTGGTGATGGTGGTGATGATGATTGTGGTGATGATGATGATGATGGTGGTGATGATGATGGTGATGATGATGGTGATGGTGGTGATGATGGTGGTGATGGTGATGGTGATGGTGATGATGATGATGGTG
>JAQMYJ010000037.1:1996567-2008447 GCA_030014305.1 Clarias laeviceps | reverse complement strand
CTTAATTCATCTCAGTCAACTTTAAGCTGTTCCTTGTATTGTGAATAATAATGTTTATTTTTGATAAAATGCTGTATACATTTAAAAAATAAAAGTTAAAAGACAATTAATCTTTGTTTCTTTTATATATTTTACATTGCTGTTTAATTAAGCAAAAGTACATTTTATCCGATTAATCGATTCCATGTTTTGGTAGAATACTCCATTACTAAAATATTCGATAGCTACAGCCCGACTGTAAACAAATTTGTTCACGAATTTTAAAAGTAGTCATGGAGTATAAAGTTTGAACACGACGCACAATGCTCGCAGAAAGCAGAAAAAGGAAAAGTGGGTTTCGGTTGTTATCTGGACCGACAGCGTCATCTTCAGTTTGTGCTTAATGTACTTATAAGGTGATTGACATCATACCTGATCATCCGGTCCAATGCCTGCACCAGAGCCAGTGTTCTCCCATAACCATGCTAATGAGAAAAACCGCAACGCTAACAACAAGAATCTAAGATCAGTACGGCGTGTGTGTGTGTGTGTCTGTAGGTGAGTCTGTAGACGACTGTGGAGGAGGTTACAGCGAGTCGATAGCGGAGATGTGTGAGGAGCTCCAGAACGGTCTCACTCCTCTGCTCATCGTCACACCGAACGGCCGGGACGAGTCGGGCGCTAACCGAGACTGCTTCCTGCTCAACCCCGCCGCGAAAAGTCCACTCCACATGAGCATGTTCCGCTTCTTAGGTACACACACACACACACACACACACTCTTGCTCGCATGCTGCCACAAAATAACCTTCGGGAGCCACAGAAATCAGACGTGTGTGTGTTTGTGTAGGAGTTCTCCTGGGTATAGCGATCCGTACAGGAAGTCCTCTCAGTCTGTACCTGGCTGAACCCGTGTGGAAGCAGCTCGCCGGCATGAACCTCACCATCGCTGATCTCAGTGAGGTACGTCTCCTCTATGAACTGCGTAGGAATTATGATAGACATGTGCCGGGTGTTATGATGCATATTAAAGCTAATTATAATTTTTTTGTCTGTTTTATTTAAGACCTACAGAACCCTATTACTAAGTGCTAAAACTACTAATATTCTGCAGGTTATAATGCATTACGTGTGTGTGTGTGTGTGTGTGTGTGTGTGTGTGTGTGTGTGTGTGTGCGTGCGCGCAGTGTCCTTATAAACAGATGTACTGCATTATGTATCCTGACATTATTAAAATACGTGTGTGTGTGTGTGTGTGTGTGTGTGTGTGGTAGTGCAAACAACAATAACGTGTGTTGGATATGGAAATAAAGTCCTAATATACGAGTGCTTGAACAAACACAGTATTTATAGATGTGGAAAAGGGCGTATTAACCGTCTGAAGACCTCCCTGAAGATGTTCCTACAGCAGGCAGCAGATGATCCTGCGGTTGACGTGTGGGCGGCACCACAAACAGACACGAGGCGAGGTCTTAGGAAAGAGGGCAATTTTATTTATAAAAATGGAGAAAGAAAAGGGTTTAAGGAAAGTATGTGAAGATGTACACGTGAGCCCGCAGTAGGGGAGGCTGCCTACCTAGCGAGCCTACAAAGTGAGCGAGGAGCGACAGCAGATTTAGGCACACGCCCATCACTGCCGCACGCCGTGACATCTGTTTGGGACTGATGGCAGAAGGAATGACTCTCGGGTAGGTTCGGTATGCCGGACATGCTGTCCTGGGTGTGAGGAACCTGTTAGAGTTTTCCTTGGCTCTTGTAGACCACCATTCGTAGATGGTGGACGTGAGAGTGCTGTTTAGTGGCAGACCTCACTTCCTTACTTGTTGCAGAATGTTCTTGTAGTCCCCAAAAACTTGAAGGTCCCACATGACACCTGGATGTTGGGTATTATGAGGGGAGCAGTGCCGAGAGGTGTCTCCTAAAGTCCACTGCAATCTCCAGAAGTTTGGGCCAGGTTCTTTTCAAAATTCTGCTGATTTGCAGACTTCTCATCATCTGGGATCTTGGTTTGAAGCTGTAGTGTCACCTGCAAACTTCAGGAGTTTTCAGCTGGGTCCTTGGAGGTACAGCCAGTAGTGTTAAATGAAAAGAGTAGTGGGGAGAGGACACATCCCTGAGGACCACCTAGGCTACCAGAAGTGAGCCTTACCTATCACAAAGCTGGTGATCTACTGATATTCGGCAGTGAGGTTTTACGGGATTCATTGCAATCCCATGTTAACTGCGTCATCCATTAAATGGTTTTAACTCCTGGAGGTCCAGCAGATATTCTGCGATGTTCTTTAGCTGGGCTGGCACCAGTCATTCGAAGGACTTCGTGACCACTGATGTCAGAGCGACATGCCTGTAAGCATTGTGAACACCCTGTGATCGAGCTATTCTTGGGGACCAGGGTAGTAGTAGAGTGTTTGAAGCAGGAGCGGACCTCACTTATCCACAGGGACCTGCTGGAGATCTGAGTGAAGATTGGGGCCAGGTGTTCTACACAAGGTTCCTGTCTCAGGAAGAGCTGTCTCGCATCCTGTAGATGTATCATGAGTGCAGATTGAGTTTCAGGACAGTTTGGCATGGGGGTTTCCAGAGGTGTGAGTGGGGGAATGTTGTCAGTGGGCTGGAACTGGTGGGGGTGTGATCTTGTCCTTCTCAAATTTGCAATAGTAGATGGTTCAGGTCATCATTCGGGTCTTTGTTTGCCTCTACTGCCGGGTTTGTCTCCTGTAGTTTCTGGTCAGAGTTTCTGCTCTGCTTATGCAGCGTTTTATTCTGACATCTGTCGGCATCCTACATGGCTCGAGCAATTCGTCTTTTGCCCCTTTTTCGCCGATGCAACCAGGTCCTGGTTATTAGTGCTGGCTTAGAACGTGTTAACCTTTTAAAGAGCCAGTTTATTTTTCCGTGTGCTAGAGGTCCCAGTCCCAGTGCCAGTCACAACAATAATAATGGCAGACAGCATCATGTCCTTGCAATTGGTGCTTAAGGCTTTAAGCCATTAGAAAATGCCGCTCACAAGATTTCTTTTGCCCCTGATGTGAGCAGTTCTTGGTTTTCCACCAGAAACGAGTCGTAGAATCTGGTATCCTGGCTGAGAGCTGGTTCTCTGGCCCTCGAACTGAGAATAACTTGTTCAAGATTAATCACAGACTCCAAACCGAACAGGCTCTGGAACTGTCTCATGGGAAAGAGACATTAGTCTGAGTGTGAACTTTGGCTTGCTCTCAGCGCTGGAGTGACACACACACACGTCTTCACACACGTCTTCACACACGTCTTCACACACGTCTTCACACACGTCTTCACACAAACTGAAACTGTCAAATTTTCAGTCAGTGCGTCCTGAATGCCAGTTGTAGCTTCCATAACACTTGAGTCGGTTCAGTCAGAGTTGTCCTGCAGTTCCTCTTCCCTCTGCTCGTCCACAGCTTTTGCAGATTTAAATCTCAAATGTAAGACGAACCAAGCAGTGATCAGCGTGGACCAAACCTGTACAGAGCGATATATACACTGATCCAGTATCGTACTAATCCCTGTGGTATGATTGATATGATGTCTATATTTTTTGATGTTTAGTTTTCCTCTGGATGGATCATGAAAAGTGAATCTGGATGTTTTTGCTCCAAGCCTGATATTTGGTTTGTGATGCGTCATCCACCTGGCATATAAACCCCCGTCGAGGAGATGAAATAGATTGCAGTTCATAAATAGAGTTCATGAAGTCATACCACATACATACACTTTATAAAGTACTGTGCATTATCACTAGAGCTACTTATGAGTAGCGATAATCACGTCAGCCATTATAATGCATATTAAAACGTACATGACCTGACATTATGAAATAATACACTATACTCTTTGTATACAGTGTACGCTAGTTATAAGACTTAGTGTTATAATGCATCAAAACACGATTATCTAGTGTTATCATGCGTTATGTATTCTGGTGTTATAACGCATATTAAACATGAATATACTGTATAATGTCAGAATTCTGTAGATTTAGCTGTTTGTAGGTACTTTTAACTACTTATAACTGTTAGTACCCAGTGCGGGATGCATTATAGCTCGAGTTATTCTTTTTCTTCTGCCATTATGAAGACGTTTATTATTCTCTTGGCCGTGTGCTACGCATGTAACGCCTCATAACTGCTTATGAGCATTGATACAGAAATGTTCATGGTGTTATAACACCATAAAAGAATGTGTCAGAGTGTTATGCACATCACTACTTATAACTATTATAACCATCAGTGTTCTGATGCATTAAAACGGTTATGATGTTTACAGTGTTCCTAAGAACAGATATTGTAACACGCTACAAGACTTTTATGACATTCTCCAAGATGCATGTGTTTAATGCAGTGCTATGCAGGTCACTAGCAGTGTCTAAATTAAGGTTAATGACATGTATACGACACGCATGACGCGTTTATGACCAGAGCTCCGATTCTGCATCTGATTTTTGTATCAGAATCAATAAATTTAATTTTTACTCAGTCTTTTGTTTGTTGTATGCTTTATATTTCCACAGCGAGCAACTTAGGTCAGAGAGGTTATAACGCGCATATGAGCTGCTGCACTCGATCGTCCGCAGTAACACGTCAGAGCTTCTGCACTGAAAACACACTTCTTCTTCTTTGATTTCACTTCACTAACGATGATAATGAAGATTTATAAGTAAATACTAACATTGTGTGTGTATGTCAGGCGTGTGTGTGAGTGTGTGTGTGTGTGAGTGAGAGCTCCACGCTGTAATCATGAGATGCAGAAGTGTGTAGATAAGAGATTCCTGAGTGCACCGTGGCCTTTTACTCACAGAGCTGCTCTTGTTCACGGCTTCGTGCCTCAAGCTCTCAGAAGGTTTAACGAGGAAGTGTGTTCAGCACGAGACACACACACACAATCACAGAGGTCTGAATGGAACCTGATTAAATACATAGACATATTTTTACACACATAAGGCATAAAAAATACCCCTGAGTGTTACAGAGCACTGGCAGGTGCAGCACTGGAGACTCCTTACTTACGTCCATGTGACATAAACGTCTCCTTACTTTAGGAAAACTGCAGAATATCTGTAATGTGATTTTAATCCATTTACAGTAAGTGTTTGTCTGCCTCCCTATACGTTGATCTGTCGATCTACTCACCCGTTTGTCTCGTCTCTGTATGTTTAGGTCTCAATCCACTTGTCTTTCTGTTACTCTGCTAGTCTACCTCTCCGTCAATCACTCTGTCTTTCCGTCATTTCTTTCTGTCTTTCTACTGTATCTAGAACTATCACTCTGTCTTTGTCTGTCTGTCTGTCTGTCTGTGTATCCGCACTTTTATGAATTTCTTAATTTGATCAGTTTATTAACAATAGGTAAATGTTTAAGTCAACAGGATTGCGTTAGAATAAATTACTAAGGTCTTAATATATATTACATTTATTATTATTATTATTAATATTATACATTAATTTCTTCTCATTTATTTATTTGCATGTATATATGAATGTGTAAAGTGCTTTAATATCCTGCTTTGCTTCGACTGTGTGTTTTGTGTGATCCAGGTGGATAAGGACTTTATCCCTGGCCTGATGTACATCAGAGATAACGAGGCGTCGGCCGAGGAGTTTGAGGCGATCCCGCTGCCCTTCACCGTCCCCAACGCCTGCGGTCAGGAGGTCCAGCTCAGCTCCAAATACTCACACATCAGCCTGGAGAACCGGGCCGAGTACGTCCGGCTCGCCATCAACTACAGGTGAGGACCCTGCCCCTGAACACCTCCGTCTGGAGTTAATGCGCAGACGAGGCTGATCTCCTCACTTTAAGCTCCCAATACTCTTGTGTATCTCCAGCATTACTGAGTACAGAGAGTCACCGACTTACGAACATTCGAGTTACGAATTTTTCCCAAGCACGAATGGGCCGCGGTGCTACGAGCATTCGTAGATGTTAACAAATCATGGAAGTAGCTCACATGTATTCTTCAAAAAAAAATAGACCCTGCAGTCCCAGATAGCAACATTTTGAATTATATACAATATTTTCAATGTATAAGTGAATGTATAAAATGTCTAAAGGCTTACATGTGGTTACGGTTTTTGGCCACATGATGGCAGTGTGGGGAAAGACTACAGATGCAGCGCTCAGATTTAGTCGAGTGGATTGGTACTGTATGCTTTACATTGTATATTCATGTCAAATGTGTAAAAGGCTCACTTTGTCTGACTTAAGAACAAATCCGACTTATGAACACACTCCTGGAATGGAACAGGTTCGTAAGTCTGAGACTTAATGTAAATGATTTAACCTCTAAATAAATCGTGTGTGTGTGTTTTAGGCTGCATGAGTTTGATGAGCAGGTGGCTGCGGTGAGAGAGGGCATGGCTCGGGTGGTGCCTGTTCCTCTCCTGTCTCTCTTCACTGGGTACGAGCTGGAGACCATGGTGAGAACTTGGGCGCACACACACGTTTTCTAAATTATCCCTGGCCACAGTACAAATCTCCACCCACTGCATAGTTGCCCCGCCTCTCGTAGAGCTGTGAGTTAATATACAGCCGTGTTTGTTTGTCAGGTGTGTGGCAGTCCTGACATCCCGCTCCACCTGCTGAAGTCAGTAGCTACGTATAAAGGGGTGGAGCCAACAGCGCCGCTCATCCAGTGGTTCTGGGAGGTGATGGAGTCCTTCTCGAACACGGAGCGCTCGCTGTTCCTCCGGTTCGTGTGGGGCCGAACGCGGCTGCCCAGGACCATCGCCGACTTCCGCGGACGAGACTTCGTAGTGCAGGTGAGCGTTTTAAACCCTCCTGAACGTCTTTAGATTTTAAACGCGGGAAGATTTCCGCAGGATCCGAGTGCGGTGTCGTAACAGAACACTGAATTCTGACCTCGCAGGTTCTGGATAAGTACAACCCTCCGGACCACTTCCTGCCCGAGTCGTACACCTGCTTCTTCCTGCTCAAGCTGCCTCGTTACTCGTGTAAACTGGTGCTGGAGGAGAAGCTGAAGTACGCCATCCACTTCTGCAAATCCATCGACACCGACGATTACGCTCGCATCGCTCTGAGCGGAGAACCGGCCGCCGACGACTCCACCGACGACTCGGACAACGACGACGCCGACTCCTTCGCATCCGACTCCACGCAGGACTACCTGACTGCTCACTGACATGCTCTGTGTCTCTCACACACACACACACACACACACACACACACACACACACACACACAGTCAGATGTCTAGGGAGATGGAACATGATGCCAAGAAAGAAAAGAAAATAGAGATATTTAAAACAGTCAGTTTGAAGATGTCTGTTTTAGACTTGCGCGCACACACACACACACACACACACACACACACACACACACACACACACACACACACACATGTATCTATACTACCACGACTAAAATCTTTATGTGCAATTAGCTTTAAAAGCACTATAAGCTGGTGAAGAAAAAAAAAATTTTTTTTTTAGTTTATTTAAATGAAAATAAAAAAGCAGGAGCCAGAGCAGTGGAGAAACTGGACATCGTGTGATGGGTTGTAGACGTTGTGTTTGTATTTTTTTCTCCCCCGACCGTGTAGCCTAGCACTGTGCTGACCACCCCTGATCATCGGACAAGCAGCTTCCCCTTGTAGAACCACGAGCGCGAGTCAGCCTCGTCCTCGTCCTCGCTCTGATCGGTCCGTCCGTCCGTCCGTCGTTGTTACCCGGAGCTGATTCGGGGGTGGTTTTCAAGGCTTCGGTCGCTTGTGTTGAGTTCCCTTATAACCCCGCCCTCCTTTGTGTCCGTGTGTGTGTTCGGCTTCCTGATGAACTGTAAATAGTTATTGTGCCATGTGTTCATAAGACGTCTCATTCCGATGTAATAATGTTAATACAGTTCTGTTTCAAATAAATATTAAACTGAAAACGTCACCGATCCGTCAATTTATTTTGTGTGTCAGCAGCAGCTGCTTTGTTGTATCAAGTTTATGGTTGCTATAGCAACACCTCTTTCACAGGGTAGTCGAGCTGCTTTAAAGTAATTATAGTTACACTTAATGTTATAAAGTTAAACAGATACACAGTACTTATCAGACTTTAATAAAAACTTTAAGATATAAAATGTTTCACTTTAATACATTTTATTCTTTTAGTGTTTAATTCGATACTTGGTGAGAAATAACAGCTATTTTCCAAATATTTGATGTGTTTATGTTAGAAATTCTACACTTTGGATCGTTCTACGAGGCGGAGCTTAACATTTCCTCCATCTTGTTTGAAGCATAATGGCTCTAGCATTAATGTGATGTATAGCAATGAGCTCATAGGTCATGTGACCCGTCCACAATATTAACTGATAAAACAGATTCATGGTACATTATATAGCTATAAATAAAATGAGTCAAACGTCATACAGTGTAAATAAAGAACCACGAGACATGAGTGCGGCTCCTCTGTGTGGTCTGGGAGAAGCAGCTCTCACACACTCGCTTCAAAATGCGAAAGAAATACAATTATGCAGAGCGAAGTTCACGTCTTATGCTAAAATGTCATATTTCCAAATATTTCCTGAGATTAATGTCACTATGTTAAGATATTATTTACTTGGTGGATCAGACACCAAGCCGTCAGTAGCAGGTCCTAGTGCTTTATTATTATTATTATTATTATTATTATAATAATATTGAATAATAAATTCCCTGATTTTTTTTTTTAAGTCTCTTGGACATCTAATCTTCCTTCTGTTTTCCCGTTGTTTTCTGGCTTTAAAACGTCCCGCTCGTGTTAAACAGTGTAGAAATTCAGAGCTGCGGTGTAACTGAGTACTTCAGTACATATTTCATGGATCTTTACTTTACTCGAGTAGTTTTATTAGTGGAAACGCTTTCCTTTACTCCACTACATCCTACAACAGATATCTGTGCTTCTACTGAACTACGTTTCCGCATGGCGTTGTGTTCTATAACCGCTAGCGGTTGCTGACTTGTGTAATTGCTTTTACTCAAGTACACAAGTAAATTGAGGACTTCAACCCTTAATTGGCCCGGAGTTTCACTACTTTTACTCAAGTCCAGTCTTTCTGTACCTCTAATAACAATTTAAAACATAAACTTGCAGAAGAAACACCAACATATGGGACATTAATCTCACATTAGCTGCAATTTAAAAAGCAATTACCTGGGTCACATGACCTGTAGCTTATACAAGGATTTATAGATTTAGACTTGCATATGATACTTTATATATGTATTCTTTTTTTTTTTTTTTTTTGAACGATCCCCACATGCTCTACTTGACAAGGGTTTGTTACTGGAATGAACTTTTGTGAAAGTAAAGGGTGAAACATGGCTGACATCAGCCTGTGCCAGCTGCACATGACTCTTTAGGCACCGAAGGATTACTCGGCCTCTTAATGGAGGGGGAAAAAAAACACTAACATTTAGCACTGCTTAATTTGGATTCAAAATCAGGAGCATTCTTTGGCGTATTAAGACTTTTTTTTTTTTTTTTCTTCCTCTTCTTTCCCACTCATTTTTTTTAATCTGTATTCATAAAGCGTTACAGTTGTGGGTTTTCCTGCTCTGAGTGTGTGTGTGTGTGTACAGTGTGACCGAACCGAGGCCGTGATCATTTCGTTCTTTGACATTCTTCAGTGATGAAATCGCTATGGTTACACGACGGCAGGAGAACCGCTCACGTCTGAGTGTGCTTTAAAATATTTAAACGTTATTAACCTTTAGAAGTAGAGATGGCACGGATCTAATACTGAGATCAGGAAAGGAAGAAAAAAGTGGATGAAAGCATCAAATACAAAATGAAGCGATTTTTGTTAGTTCAACGGTTTTTATCAGTTTAAAAAGATTGAAATTGAAGTTAATAACATCTTTTTGAAATTGGAAAAAAAAAAAAAAATGTTTATTTACAATGACTGTATTTTGTTCGGTAGAGTTGACTTTAATATATTTATACTTTATACTACATTATACAACAGTTCGTTTGGACCGAGTAACCTGATTGGACGAGAGGCGTTATTCCAAGAGTGCTGATAGTTACACGTTAAACTATTATCTGTATGAGTGGGCGTGTCCCAGGTGTTGTCCCAGGTGTTGTCCCAGGTGTTGTCCCAGGTGTTGTCCCAGGTGTTGTCCAGTGGTTAATGACACTAACTGTGGGTCTCCGCGTGTGAGTACTGTAGGTCTGTACGGTCCGCAGTACTGAGGAGAGAGCAGCTGTCTGACAAAACCCACATTCACACCCAGTCAATAATCGGTTCTAAGCCATTCCACATAATCTCTAAGCAGTTTGTGTTATTTAGCTACAAAGCTAACTAGGTACCAACACAAGACTGAATCCCAAATCCCTCTTTAACCCCTGATCAAGGGCACTACTCGTGCCAAGGAATGAGGGATTGTTGTACACCCTATGTAGTGCACTAGCTTTCTGTTTAACACCATTTGGGATTCGAACCCGGAAGTTAACGGGGCTGATGTTCTAAAGTGTAAATATACAGTAAATCTTGAGAGTTTCTCAGGACTGTCCACCACCTCCATGGTTTATTCTCCTCACCTTCTGACTACAGAGAACCGCTATGAGTTTCACACGACTCTCACCTGCTGTTAATTACACTAACTGTTGCTGACTAGTCGCGGTTAGTCAGTTCCACCAGGATATCTAGTTAAAGAAAGGAACAAATCATAAGCTGTTGTATAAAAGTGATATCACACTCGAGGTTGTGCTGTTATAACTGAATATCAGCACGGCTGTGTAATCTTCAGTACTCGCTTCTGCCTTGTGATTATTGTATTTAGGTGTGTTAAAGTGGGATTTATAGATTTTTTTTATTTCAGTTCCTTTAGAAGTCTCTCTCTACAGTAAGAAATAAAATATCAGATCAGTACGTCATGCTCCACGGTTCTCTAGATGCCAGTAAGCCCTTCTGTTCTTCTACATCATGATTCTAACACCACCACCGTGCTTCATCACAGGAATGCTGATACCCGAGTTATTGGGCTGTAGTTGGTCTGGAACAACATTCTGTATTTACACCAATTGTCTCACAAGTATCTTCCAGCCGCACTCGTCATGTCACATCCTGTCTTGTGAACTCCAGACGTGCCTTAGAAGATTCTTCCTTCTGGCTGCTGTAACACAGATGCTGGGTTTCTCACAACAACACAGCCCTGGGCTCCTGAGTTCTTCTCTAATGAGTTCTTCTCTTGCCTGTGTGCTCCGCTTCACCAGTGTCTGGGTCACGCCATCGTTTTCCCCACTTAATGAAGGAGAGTGTGGTGTAAGAGACACAGACGGAGTGAGAGAGTGTGAAAGAGGGAGATCTTGAGTCTTTCTGGAAGAACGTGGGAGTGATGTGCTGAGAGTAAATGACATTAAACCCTGTGAGTAAGTGAGTGACAGAGTGACAGTCATGGTAAGGGGTGAGAGATAGTGAGATCTATAGTGCAATTTTAAGATCTAGTGAAGCAGTGAGACCCTAGGAGATAGTAACAGAGTCAGAGTGACACTGATGGTGATAGAGATTAAGATTGAGTGATTGAGATTCTGAGAGCTGGTGAGAGAATAAAATGCTGAGAGACGATGAGACACTGAAGGAGTGAGACACAAAACAAAAAGGGTGAGTTAGTGAGTGCAATATGGAGGGAGAGCGAGTGAGATGGAGAGAGTTAAATGATGAAAGAGTGAGATACAAAGTTAGAGATTTAGTTTACTTTTATACACTTCATTATTAACCATTTATGATGTCTACGTTTCTAACATCAAATAAAGATTTAAATCTTTTACCTCAATAAATTAATAGGAGGAGAAAAAAGGAGTGAGAATGAGTGTGTGTGTATCAGTGTGTGTATCAGTGTGTGTATCAGTGTGTGTATCAGTGTGTGTATCAGTGTGTGTATCAGTGTGTGTATCAGTGTG
>JAQMYJ010000037.1:1976763-1988814 GCA_030014305.1 Clarias laeviceps | reverse complement strand
CGTGACAAAAGAACGAACGACTCGGAGTAGAAGAGTCATTGAGAAAGAATCGCTCAATTCTGTTTCCTGTATATAACCTACGGAGGTTTAGCGATGATTTGCGCATGCAAATTAAAGACTTGTTCAAAAAGAACGAATCGTTCATGAACGACCCATTACTACTGTGAATTTTAGAAGTATTTTCACAGTAAGAACATTGTCAGTATCTCAGGAGCTTCACAGAAAACTTTTCACAAAACTCTGAACTAGCAACTTTCCAATGGAGAAAACTTTTCAAGAACTTAGAGGAATTTTACGTGCATTTGTACCACTGTGACTTTTTTTTCCAGGACCAATGGACGATTAAAATTATATTCACTATGGGGATCTTCTCATTAACGTATGATGTTCAGGTGCACATCAAAAACCTTTCACCCGATTTAACTGCAGAACAAGTCATTGTTTACAGGTCCAGTAAGTTCATTTCCACTTCATAACCAGGTCAAGAAGCAAATCATTTTAGATGTGTTTTCACAGCAGAAAACTTTCCAGTAATTTGGGAAATTTATGATCTATCAATCACTTTAACTTGAAATTTTTTGGAATTTATGAACATGAGGCTTTTTTAAGAACATAACGTTGGGGGAAGCTTGTTCCCCCAATGCTATGTTTTTAAGAGACTCAAATATATACAGTATAATCTTCAAGTACTTTTGAACTTTAGTGGCATCTTCACAGCAAGAACAAGAACCCAGGAACTCATTTATAATTTTTCTCAAACTTATAAACATCAATCACAGTAAGTAACTTCCAAGCACCCAGGAACTAAAGCTACATTTCCACTAAAGGAACCTCTTCAAAAGGACATTTTCCATGTCCAACAGGAACCATTTCAGAACCTTTGAACTTTCAAAACATTTTGAATATTTAAGATCCTGGGAACTCTGGATATCTTTTAACCACAAGAACCTTTTGATGTCCTCAAGCTTTAGGCTGTTTTCCAACAGAAGAACTTCAATCATGGGAACTTTCTATGTGGTCACCAATGTTAGACATTTTTTCTTATTCCTTTTTTTTTCTTTCTTTTTTTTTTAAACACATTATTTATGTTTTTTTAACTGTGTTTTCACCAAATGAGCTTCACAGACATTAAGCAGACTTACATGACAGGAACCTTTTCCAGAACACAATAACTTTCAATTTGTTTTGATACAATTTTTACTCCAGAACCCCAGAGAGCTTGGATCCATTTTAGCTCAGGAACCAACAAGGCTTGACCCTCATCAGATCAGTGCTAATGACGCCATTAGCAACAATGTATAGATCCTGGGAATGTGGCTCATGTGACCTCTGAACTCGGGCATACTTTCCTTTACATGTGAAAATTAATCTCTGAGCTTGAGTTCACACACTTTCACTGCTCAGGTCAAACAAACATGTGTGTGAGATGATGTTCAAGAGGGAAAGTTAGCATGTGAGAAGTTGCTAGCTAAGCGAGGCGACACTTGGGCTAAAGCTTAGCGTCCCGTGAAGGGATTAAATCTAAATGCACAAAGAAAGTAATTTGTGAAACAGATTACCTAATTCAGCATTACACACACACACACACACACACACACACAGTCCAAGCATAATATCAATCCCCTTAAGGCGTTAAAACCTACAGTTAGCTTGTGCGAAGTAGAGAAAAGGTTATCAGGTGAGGTTTTCCGAGTCCTCATGGAGGTTTATCTTCATTTAATTGGGATGGTTCTGGTCTCCTGCTCTGGGATTCTGTCACTTGAAGGACTTGTTAGACACATGAGGCAACAAGGTAGTCCACCGTGACCCAGAGACAACAACGTACTGTAACAAGCCTAGCACCAATTACTGAACTGTGAACACTGTAGCTAATGTTTCAGCACACAAGAGGACAGGAAGGGGGTTAATCCCGAGGGGTTAGACTGGGCATCGAAGTGACCTTTTATTTCGTCCAGAGAAATGTCAAAGGTGTTCAGTGATGATTTTTTCCCCACTGCATGACCACTAGAGGGCGCATCAGATGTATTAAAATGTGTGTGAAGGACATACTGGTTATTTTGCTTTAACAGATTTTTATGGATGGTTTTGTTCCCCCAAAAATGACACGTCATAGTTCTGCCTGTTTTACCCTCAGGATGTATCTGGAGAACAAGAGCAATCTGGAGAGGGAGATGTCCCAGACGGGAGCTCAGGGCCATCAGAAGACTGAGCCTGTGGCAGAGAACTTTGATGAGCTGCGTCTCCTGGAAGGATTTTCCAAGAGGACGGAGACACAGAAGCTGCTGCAGGCGGCTGCCGTCCCACCGGGACACCACATCATCTACACCGACCACCAGGAGCACAGGTGAGGGAGGGGGAGAGAGACCGAGACAGAGAGAAAGTGGGAGTCACAGAGACAAGAATATAGACAAAGAGCTAGATATAAACACAGACAGCAAGATGAACAGAGAGAGAGATGCATAGGACAGAGACATAACAAATAAGAGAGAGAGGCAGACAAAAAGAAAGATTAAGAGAGACACAGAAACATGGCACAGAAACGAGAGTTTGAGAGAAAGAGAGAGAGATAGAGAGAGAGCTCCCATCATGCATACATGGAGTTTTTCTTCCCTGATGGTATATTCTGGGAAAGAGTGTCCCTGGGAACATGAGAAATCATTTTTACACATGAACTGTCCACCAGTTCATGTAGCTCAATTTCACAGGGGGTGCCAGTAGTTATGTCCTTTGAGTGTTTATGATAATGTGTTAAATTCAAAGGTCAGAGAGAGACGGGGGCGGCGGGGGTGGGGGTGGGGGGGAGGTTGGGGGATTGTGTAAGACTCTTATAAGCTTCGAGTGTCGAACCCTACTGTACTGGGATTTCACTAGTCATGTGCTCTCTCTCTCTCTCTCTCTCTCTCTCTCTCTCGCCCATCATTATTACTGTTATATAAATGAACCTCTTAGTTATTTCCTGTAAGTAATGTTCGCTCTAATCTACGCTCAGTTGGAACAGAAGTGTGTGAGTGTGCAGTTCAGTGGCAAAACCGTACCCAGAATACCAGAGTGCATCTTTTAATAACCAAACTCATATTGGATGCTTTTGAGTGTTTCTTCAACATTTATCATTTCCTATTAATAGATTAGTTTTTAATGTTGATGACGGTGTCCTCTGAGACAGGCGACAGTGCAAACCGCTACACCACCGTGTCACCAACTTTGTGATCATTTTGTACTAAAGAGATGCAAAGTTTTCCTCATCTCTGCTGTAGAGTTTTATTGAACTAAAACTATGCAATTATTTTAAACAAATCAGCTATAAATAAGTTAATAAATCAACTGTAATAAGAAATGCATCCTTTGTTGTGCTTTTTTTTTATTTGTGTTGCCAGGAGAAACTTCAGTATGGTGAACTTCCTGAAGGGGAAGACGAGCCACACGGAGAGATCGCCGCTGCTCCGCATCGCTCGGGATGATGGGTAAACTTCACTCTATCTCACTTTCCCTCATGAAGGGCTTCTTTACTTTGGCTTGTTTTACTCTCACTTACACAGAGACACTGCTGCAGTAGGGTTCTGTATAAAGCCCATAAAGATTGATATTTAGAAAAATGGCATTAAAGAAAGTGTTTGTGTGTGTAGTTTAACGTACATGACCCTGCGTGACACCGGCTTTGGTCCGGGAGACGAGTCATGGGACGGGAACTCGGTCGAGTTGGAGCGGAGATGTCGACTGGGGAGCGAGGTGACCAGCCTGTCCCGCTCGGTGTCCACTGACAAAACCGAGAACAACTTCAAACTCTCCTCCAACCTCAGGTACTATATCAGCTTCACACTCTCTATATGTGCGGACTAATGAGTATGTTTGTTTTATACTTTTTTTTTTTTTTCCACAGAAACTGTTTAAGTGTTGCAAAACTTGTGACCATCTTCATCATCGTCATTCTCTGTACAGTAAGTCTCTCTTACACACATGTAACCGTCACTAATTACACCAGGAGTCATGATTGTGTTATTAATATGAGTGTCTGTTACACAACCAGTTGTTGTTCAGCATGTTTCCTGATCGAGACCGTCCCCGGAGGATGCTGGCTGTCTCGTCCACTTCAAGTTTCTGTATCTTTTTCATTTACAAAGATGTACATTTCGAAATCTGCTCCACACCTGAGAGGGTCACTCACTCACTCACTCACTCACTCATTCATCATCTGTACCGCTTTATCCTGAGTTGCGGGGGGCCTGGAACCTATTCCAGGAGACTTAGGGCATGAGGCGAGAATCGAACCCTGGACAGGGTGCCAGTCCATCGCAAACTCCATGCACACAGAGACGAGAATCGAACCCTGGAGGTGCAAGGCGACAGTGCAAACCACTACACCACCGTGCTGCCCTGAGATGGTTAAACATTTGATGTACCCATGATAGCCTGTATTGCTGTTCTTGCCTGGAACCTGATGACGCATTTTGCTTTTGTAGCTCTGCTTTCATGCAGCTCCTTGGATGTACTGTGCACGTTGAAATGCTTTTCTGTTCACCATGTTTGTAGAGAGTGATTATTGGTATTAGCATAGACTCTAACATAGAAGCGTTTCCTTGACCTGCTCGACCTTATAGCTATGAACTTGACAAATTTCCGTGAAAATGCCTTGCTGAGGCTTCAGGTGGGAGGTCCATTTCAGGGTGGGATCGAAGACGCTTCTGCACAGGAGTACATCGTGGTCCAAGTAGAGCAGACAGTAGAGATATCGGCTCGCAGGAAGCGAGTGCAACAGGTGAGACATCTAAATTCTGGCTCTGATATGTTATCGTTTATATTCAATTCAATTCAATTTTATTTATATAGCGCTTTTAACAATGGTCATTGTCTCAAAGCAGCTTCATGAAAGAAATGAAAGAAATGAAAGAAATTATTATTTTTTTATTTCAATAAAATAAATAAATAAATAAATTGTTAATAATAATAATAATAATAATAAAATAATAATAATAATAATAATAATAATAATAAATCGTGTATGTGTGAGAAAAATGTGTCTAGATAATAATGAGATGAATGAATGATGAATGTCTCTGATGAACAAGCCAAGGGTGACGGCGACAGTGGCAAGGAAAAACTCCCTGAGACGGCAATAGGAAAAAACCTTGAGAGGAACCA
Source organism: Clarias laeviceps (assembly GCA_030014305.1). Taxonomy (NCBI): domain Eukaryota; kingdom Metazoa; phylum Chordata; class Actinopteri; order Siluriformes; family Clariidae; genus Clarias; species Clarias laeviceps. The sequence goes on along the minus strand of JAQMYJ010000037.1, from coordinate 1,983,678 downwards.
GATTCAATCAGGGAACCCATCATCATCTGGGTGATAACAGATAGAGATGATATAACATCGTGTGTGTTATGCAGCTGAAAGTTCAATATAACAGAAATTCTTTAAATTAACATGAAGTCCTAACATATAACATATGATGTTATTATATAATAACATCATATGTTAATGTTATGATTTCTGATGTGTTCAGGAAAGAGGAGATTTTTATTTCTTACATTTTTATTAGAACAAATAAAATAGTTCGGTTGATGGTCAGAAGTAATTTAAAGCATCTTTATCAATATTCTGAACAGAATGCTCGACAATAAAGAGCTTTCTTGGTTGAGCAGATTAAAAAGATAAAATTTTATTTGTTAAAGATGAGTTTTATGTGTTGATTTGTGAGTGTTTGCTAAATAAAGTTAAAGAACAAGAAAACAGTTCAATCTTGTAAACTTTTAATTGTAAAACAGTCGCACATAATCAACGCACAAACATAATTATCCATCTTGCTTTTGTACACACACGATTAAAACTCAAGGCGGGATTATGGTGTAAAACTCGAGCTGCACATAAACTCTTCACTTCCTCTGTCATGTAGCTGATACTTGACTGTGGTTAGATCTATCAGATTGACATTCAGATGATCTATAGAGATGTTGGGTTTATTTTTCTGACTCGGAAGAAATAATTTTACCGAAAATAATCAAAAGCGTGCTTGTGAATAAAATCTGGAATGAAAAGTGACGGTGATGTATGAGCAGCACTCTAAATGCAAATGTCCTCCGCTGCCCACACCCAGGAGGCTGCAGTCTGTTTCCAGCATGTCACTGATTATTTAGCTTTCTCTCTCTCTCTCTCTCTCTCTCTCTCTCTCTTTCTCTCTCGCTCTCTCTCGCTCTCTTATCAACAGGTGTTTTATAACTGGACGATACCTTTACATTCCAAAAGGAGTGACGAGATTCTCAAAGCAAGGACATTTGCGATGCTTAATGGGTACACACACACACACACACACACACACACATATTTAATAAAGAAATGAAACATGCTGCAGTTTAACAAAAACAATTATATGTAAATGGAGTTGCAATGATAAGAACTACAGATTATATGACTATGATCACATTTGCTAAGAGTATTTAAAAAAAGTTATTTTTCCTGAATAGCTACTCAAGAAATCAACATTTTAAATATAATGTTATATTATTAAATGAAAAACTAAAGTAAATTAAAATAATATAAAACTAACTAAAGCAATATTTGGTTTCGTAATCTTGAGTGATTATTGATCAGGTGTGCTCATAGCCCCATTTAGCTTCATAGTGTTATTACACCTAGTGGTGGAAATGGGAACTGCATTTAACTACTTTTAAACCATGTTGGAATCTTGGTTAATGATATTACCTGAAGCACAATACGAACTGAGCTACTAGACTGTACCCTGGATCAACACTATAAATGATGGGTTTCCCCTAAAGATTTTCTACATGATAGTAGACTGTATCATAGATCACATGTGATAGCCTCTCCACTTTTTAATAATCTTGCCCTGCTACCCCTGAGCTGCCGCCGGCACATTTCATATGCAGTGTTTTTTTTGTGACAGAATTATTTCATAGCTGGAAGTCAAATCACTGAAGCTTTTATTAAATTACCAAAAGAACTTGAATCGGGTTCAATATGTCAAATTTATCATTAACAATATCCTTTCATGCATAAAAGATAAATAAATATGTTAGACTTGTTTTTACTTATAATTGCATGACATGTGACCCCCCCCCCCCCCCCCCAAATATTACTCACATTAAACATTCATTGGTTGTCCATTAGATTGTAAGTATACAGTGAGCAAAAATCTCCCAGTGTTAAGGATTTAATGCTGATGAACAACATAATAGAAAATATCATTTTTAAACGAAGTATTATAGGCTAATATTTTGTTGTTTGTAAATGAAACGAGAACAGCCTGGCTGCAGAGACACCTGATGCCGATACCTGCGTAGAATAGTGCTTTCATCCTACTGGGTTATAATCTGACTGAAAAATCTAGCAAAATTTGACTAACAAATTGAATTAATGTTAGCTGAACTATTCTCCACTAAATATCATGGATTAGCACTAAAGTCAGGTAGCCAGCTAAAGCACCTTCACATGATGTGACTCAAGAAGCATCTAATGGTTTCACATTCTGTCAGTGGCTAAATGATGTTAAGCGGTGGTCTAGCTTTCAGTGACCGGACATGCACACTGATCAGCCATAACATCACAGTGTAAAACATCACGCCCAGTATTGTGTAGGTTCCCTTTGTGCCACTTTGGGCAGTTTTGGCCACTCAGGCCATGACTCCAAACAACCTCTGGGGGTGGGTTGTTTTGTCTGGCACCTGGACATTGGCCTTGAATCCTCTGGGTTGCTGTGGGGCGGGCCTCCTTGGATTTATTTTTGTCTGGTGCATCCCATAGGACTTGACCGGATTGGCATCTGGGGAGTTTGGAGGCGGGCTCTTTTCCTGCTGAGTCCTGTGCACAGTGGCCTGTGGTGGACTGGATGTTCTGGTGCCTTTCTAACATGGCCAGGGTTGATTTTTCTTGGTGATCTACTGTAAGCTGCATTAGCTTTTCTGTGAGATCGGACCAGACGAATGAGCCTTTGGTCCCCATAGGCATAAATGTGCTTCGGGTTCCCTTGTTCTTGTCACGAGTTTGCTGGTATATAATCGATCAGAGTTATCTGCTTCTCCTGTCAGCGGTCAAAATGCTCTGACTGATCAGTGTAGATTCACTGAAGGTGAAGAAATCCCTTGGTGACTGCAAGTCTGTTGTTTGTGGACACAAAAGAAGTAATGCTTCAGTAATGCTTCACAATTACAGTGTGAAGGGGATTGTCATGGCACTGAGATGCTTTAGCTGAAGAATGTCAGATAGTGAACATGTCCATTATAGGCAACTCCTCACTCCAGCGTAATGAAAAACAGATATTTGGCTATAACAGTGGTTAAAGTGGTTGATTACTGATTGGAAGGTCCCAGGTTCAAACCCCAGGCCCTTGACAAGCCCTTTAACACTCAACTGCTTGGATCCATGATGACACGGTGATGACAAATGCTTTAAATAAAAGTAACTGAGCCTAACTAGTTTCATGATGGCTCTATGCTCCTTATAGTAATATAAATTAGACATGTTAGCACTGTGTGCATTGTTTGCATTGTTCTCCCCGTGTTCTCCATGCGTTCCGGTTTCTCCCACAGTCCAAAGACATGCAGATTAGGTTAATTGGTGTTCCCATAGTGTATGAATGAGTGTGTGCCCTGTGATGGATTAAGGTGTACCCTACCTCGTGCCCTAAGTCTCCTGTAATAGGCTCCAGGACCTCCCGACCCTGTACAGGATAAATGTTACTGTATATAGAATGAATTCGTGAAGGTGAATTATCTAACTAGTAAGTATTTAATGATTTGTTAGTTAGTTAGCTATTTAGCTTAGATAATTTGGTCAATTTCTCACCAAACTGCATGTAGCCACAATCATTAATGATTAAAGATTGCTCTTGTTTCCGCAGAGCTCCAATCCAGATCACCGTTCAGGCCTTCCTGCAGGACAATCAGGTGGTTCCTCTGTCCATGACCCACCAGGCGCTTTCTCTACGAGTGGAAACTCAAGTGCTCATTGCTGGACTCATCCTAGCTGGAGTTTACGTACTGATCATCTTCGAGGTAAAGTGTCCAGGCTTCACTGGCATGACTTCATGGTTTATGAGTTCCTTAAACCTCCTAAAATTATACAAGATAATATTTCAAGCTATTTGCAGTGTGCATTCATCAGCTATAACATTATGATTATGATAATTTGGCACTGACACCTGGAAGTGAGTGGGATATATGAGGCAGCTAGTAAAGTTGTTCCTGAAGTTGACAAGTTGGAAACAGAAAAAATGAGTTTTGACTTTGACAAGGGCCAAATTGTGATGTCTAGACAACTAGGTCAGAGCAAGTCCAAAACTGCAGCTCTTGTGGGATGTTCCTAGGCTGCAGTGGTCAGAAGGATTCCAAGGTAGGAAAACCAGTGAATTGAAGACAGGGTGGACAAAAATCACTGATGCACATGGGGAGTGAAGGCTGGCCGTGTAGTCCGATCCAATAGAAGAGCTGGTGTAGATCAAACTGCTGGAAAAGTTCATGCTGGTTCTGATAGAAAGGCGTCAGAACACACAGTGTATCACTGTTATGGGGCGAAAAGGGGACGACCAACTCAATATTAGGCAGGTGATCATAATGTTGTGGCTGATCAGTGTATATGTATGGGTACGGTATATTAAAAAAAATGCTGCAGTGCTGTAGTTTGCCACTAGTGGGCACTCACACTGCTTCTGCAGGTTTCAGTGGGATTACAAATGTATTGCTTACACACACAAAAAAATCCATTAAAGTAATAATTTAATACTAAGTTTGTTAGAACAATGTAAAAAGTCAACTACATGAAGGACAGACAAAATCACAAAAAACAAGCTAGAGAATAAAACAAACCATACTAAAATAAATAAATAAACAAACAAACAAATAATAAAGTTAGAAAAGAAAAATGAAAGAAGTAAAGAACTATAACATCCCGATATAGAACACAGTTTTAATGTAATATATTATAAAATCATAATCATTTTAGCTTTGAATCTGACCATAATTATTTACAGTTCATATTTATTTTAGAATAATAATAACAACAACAGAGGATTTGATCTAAAATAGGAAACAGAAATTGACTTTAGATTTTTTTTGACTTTATAATCTGTGAAAAGAAGACATTAATTCATTAATCAAATAATTTACTGCTGCAACCAAATGCACTAAATCTAACGGATTATGATTAATTAAGATAACCAAACTTTAAGGATGAATATATGTGCTAATTATTTTTCTTAACAAAACTCCTGGTGAGTTCATTTGTTAAATTATACAGTACTCGCATATCAGTCCTGATGGAACAAAAAGCCCTCAGTGGTCAAGGAGAAGCAGCGAGGCTCAGTGAGGCTGATCGCTGACCCTACGCTTACCTCCTGCCTCTAATTAATCATGCTCGGATCAGACTGACGGCGTTTCATTTGCAATTAAAATTCCTATTAAACACGTTAGTGAACATCTCGAGCAGGGCAGAGGGGTCAGGAGACAGTCGGGGCTCCACTGAAACTGCCATGTCATGCAGAAACTCCGTCTGGGAGCTCAGATATTTCCTCTCAGAATAAATCAGTGTCACAGACTCGCTCGGATCAGCACCGGGATAAAGAGCGCAGAGGAAAATAACCGCTTTCAAGGTGCAATGGGTGGAATTTGACAGAAACTGATTTCTATCCATGACCGTGTACTCCAAGCGTTACCACTTATTCACAAGTCTTCATGTAGTCATGCTGTCTACATGAAGCCTCGTCTCTTATACACTTCATTAGGTACACCTGATCAACTGCTCATTAACACCAATATCTAATCAGCCAATCACATGGCAGCAACTCAAAGCATGTAGGCACGATCAAGAGATCTGCTAAAGTTCAAGCTGAGCATCTAAAAGGGTGTTTAAGTTAGCTTGATTTAAGTGGCTACAGCTGTTAGCGCCAGTCTAAGTATTTCTGAAATTGCTGATCTACTGGGATTTTCACAAACATCACCTGGTTTGATGAACCTCGATTTCTTCTGTGACATTCAGATGGTCAGGTCAGAATTTGGTGTAAAAAACATGAAAGCATGTGTCACTGGCTCAGGCAGGTGGTGGCGGCGTAATGGTGTGGGGGAGATTTTCTCGGCACACCATTGGGACCTGATGGATCGGGAGATTGACATCATGGATGTGCAGCCAAAACAACTGCGTTATGCTCTCATGTTGTCCAAAATCAAAATCTATAAGGAATATTTCCAGCACCTTGTTAGAATCTATGCCATGAATAATTAAACCAGTTCTGAAGCCAAAAGGTGTCCAACCCTGTACTAGCAAGGTGTGCCTAAAGAAATAGCTGGTGAGCAGCTCAGCCTTACCTGGAAATTAACTTACATGAAGCCCCGCCTCCCATACAATCCCATGTACATGTGGTCTCACCTTCCAGAGAGTCCACGTACATGAAACCACAGCTCCCACTCATGTCCATGTACAATATTTATCCCGCAGCCCACACATGCACACGTTTACATGAATCCCTGCTGATCATCCATAGACTCTACAGTACTTGAAGCTCTGTCTCTCATTCCTTGTCCATGCACAAGAGCCCCACCCTTATCCATGTCCATGTACCTGAAGCCCCACCTTCCATATAAGTCTATGCACATTTAAGAAAACTACTTGTTAACTTGGCCAAACCTGTTAGTTATTGAATTCAGGTGTTTCAATCGGGTCCCTTATCCCCAGTTAAGGACAATATTAACGCTTCAGCAGACCAAGTCATCTTGGACAATGCAATGCTTCCAACTTTGTGCCAACAGTTTGTTGAAGGCCCTTTTCTATTCCAACATGACTCCGCCCCAGTGCACAAAGCAAGGACTATAAAGACACGGTTTGATGAGTTCAGTGTGGAAGAACTCGAGCGGCCCAAACACCGATCCCTGCCCCTATACCCCATCGAGAACCTTTGGGATGAACTGGAACGGAGATTGTGAGCCAGACCTTCTCATCCAACATCAGTGTCTGACCTCATAAATGCTCTACAGAATGAATGGACACTAATTCCTACAGAAACATTACGAAATCTTGTGGACGCTGTTATAGCTGCAAAAACGGGATTGACTTCATATTGAAGTGTATGTATTTGGAAACAATGGCATTGCAGGATTGACGAAATACTTTTGTCCATATAGTGTGTGTGTGTGTGTGTGTGTGTGTGTGTGTGTGTGTGTGTATGTGTGTGTGTGTGTATGTGTGTGTGTGTGTATGTGTGTGTGTGTGTATGTGTGTGTGTGT
>JAQMYJ010000037.1:1881538-1901736 GCA_030014305.1 Clarias laeviceps | reverse complement strand
GTGTGTGTGTGTGTGTGTGTGTGTGTGTGTGTGTGTGTGTGTGTGTGTGTGTGTGTGTGTGTGTGTGTGTGCGCGCTAATTCTGTTGAAAGTATTGTGTACTGTGTGACTCAGGGTCGCCTCAGAACATCGTGTGTGTGTGTGTGTGTGTGTGTGCTGTGAAGGGGAATAGTGTGAGTGTGTGTGACAGCACTCTGGTCTAATAGAACGAGGTGTGCTATTGATCGAGAAGATGCTGTGACAGGAGACAGGCTCTGTCGTGCGAACGTGTCGTATCGAGCCGGCTTTCTGCAGGACCGAAGGAAAAGGAAAAAGAAAGCCACGTCCTTGCAGAGTTATTACTGAGGCTCTGTGCTCCAGGTCCGACGAGCGTTTATAGAAAACAAAAAAGTCGCACGTATTTAAAAATTTTCTCGATTTTTAAAAATGATTTGTATATGTATTTTTCCGTGATTTATTTTTCAGTTTGTATTTTTTATGATTATTAATCTTCAGACATCATTACGTTTTAAAATGTATTATTGTTGGAGGGTTTTATCACATGATTCATTTAAGTTATATTCTCTATTATATTTAATTCTTTCACTTGATTCTCACATAAGGTTTTCACAAGGCTTTAATGATTCATTATTTTGCACAACTTGAATTTTTCGCGCGTGCTTCGTTCACAATTCACTGTTTCACTGGATAACTGGGTAACTGATTGGAAGGTCAGAGGTTCGAGTCCCAGCACCTGGCTCTATTGAGCTCTTGAGCAAGGCCCTTAACCCTGTCTGCTCCAGGGGGCGCTGTGTCCTGGCTGACCCTGCGCTCTGTCCCACAGCTTCCAAAACGATATCTGTGAATCAATTATTTCACCCTGCTGTAAGGTTCATGTGACAAATAATTAAATAATAATAATTATTATAATTTGAACAATTTGAATCTGTCACACAATATGATGTTTTCACATGATTCACTACTTTCACAATATTATTTTCATATGTGATTCATTCACATGATTAACTGTTTTTCATATCTAATTATTTCACATTATTTATTTTATACTTTATTCATTTCCCCATTAGTTTTTTATGACATAATTCATAGATTTTCCACGTGATTCTTTCACATAGTTCACTTACTTTCACAGTATGAAGTTTTCAGATGACTTTTGCAATATGATTCTTTTACATGATTTACTTTTACTTTTAATTCATTATTTTCACATTTGATTCTTTCACGATTCATTTATTGTTCACATGATGTCACACACGATTACTTGCATTCACATGTTCCGCTGTTCCTCACATAATCACATGTGACACTAAGAGCGGGCCGCGGCACAACCAAACATCACCTCGAGTCCAGAACATACAGTATAAAGTAAAACCTGCTGTGAGAAAACTTAGTGTAACCTGTTACAGCGTATTGCGAATTGTCTTTTTTTTTTACAGTTTAAAATCTGACAATGTGTTGTCAAAGTGTTTGGTTTATTTTCAAGTTCACAGCGACTCGGAGAACTCCTGTCCCTCGTTTCTGTAAATCATAGATAGAGCTCGATCTATTTCTCATTTATTTCCAAAATAGCTCCAGGGCCTGCAGGTATTGATGAAGAAGCAGCGTGTTGTCTTCATCAGAAAGTAATTGTGTCTGAAGTGGAGACAGGAGTACCTCTCTGATCACTGAGACAAAAACGAAACGCCGTAAAAAACATATATATATTAACACGGTTTTTAGTCTTCACCACTGAAAGTCATTACATTTTCCTTTTTACCTTTTATTCTCCAGAGAGCTCCAGTTTGGAAAATGTTGTGTGAAACCTAAGGCAGAAGCTGTGCATAGGATACTGTAGTAGTAACATACACACTATATGGACAAAAGTATTTGTCCAAACCTAATCCTAATGCTTCAGCATACCAAGACATCTTGGACAATGCTAGGCTTCCAACAACAGTTTGGTGAAGGTCCTTTTCTATTCCAACATGACTGAGCCCCAGTGCACAAAGCAAGGACTATAAAGACACGGTTTGATGAGTTTGATGTGGAAGAACTCGAGCGGCCCGAACACAGAGCCTTGACCCCATCAAGCACCTTTGGAATGAACTGGAATGGAGATTGCGAGACGGGCCTTCTCAAATTCAAATTCAAATTTTATTTGTCACCCAACATCAGTGGGAGCACCATGGGATAAACCTGATTAGTGTACACACATACTGCATATCTCTTAAGGGACAATAGATTCATGTTAAAAACAGGATCAGAATAAATAAATTTATTTCAGAACGGAGGAGTTTATGCTTCTTTGTAGGTTTTCGGCAATGTGATGATCTACTGTAGTACGACTGCAGTCGTTGTAATGAAAGCAAAGACAGGAACCGTCATGAAAGCATTAGTGGTGACTCTGAATAGACAATAAAAAGTGCATTGTTCTTTGAAAATAAACATTGGAGAATAATTTAGCAGGCTTGAAGGAAAACAATAATAATTTTCAGGCTTGTAGCTCCATCTCACCACACCCCCGTGATAAATTTTCATTTGTATACAGCATTCTTTTCTTATTAGCTTCATTAAAGTGTCATATGCTTTGAATTGTAAAATATATTCAGTGTTGTTCTCTTCTGTCCTAATTATTTTTAATGAACTCCTGTTTTCACTCAGAAATTAACCGTGCTGTTGTATAACATTATCTTTAATTGGATGGTTATCTATCCATCCATTCATTCATCCATCCATCTATCTATCTGCAGGTAACGGGACCCTGATCGGTGCGTCGGCGAACGTCGTGTGCGCTGGAATTGCAGAACAACATGGATACGGCTTTTCGTTCATGGACTTCTTCAGGTTTGGACTTTTTTGAATCTTTTTTAATATTCTGGACTTTGATATACATTGGAACCTTGGATTACGAGCATAATTCTTTCCGAAAGCAGGCTCGTATTCCAAAACACTCATAAACCAAATTAAATTTTCCCATAAGAAATAATGGAAACTCAAATTATTCATTTCACAGCCCAAAAAAATAAATACATAAAAATAATTAACACAAAATATTAAGTAAAAATAAAACATATTAACCTGCACTTTACCTTTAAAAAAAGTTAGTGTATGAAAAATGCAAGGAGCTTATGTTAGAAAAATTATGTATTTGTCTTTTCTAAAAGTAGATTTTTTCTAAAAGCAATTCTTTACTCCCCCTCGTACAGTACTTTTAAGGCCACCATCATTTGCATCTCGAGCAGTTGATCTTCTTCGAGCACAGACATGGCGGATTCACCCGACATGTTCACAAATGTGTCTCCGGATCCATTCCTGGGTAGTTCCTTTTTGAGTTTAGGAAGTCATGCTTGAACTCTTTTAATAGTAAAGACAGGTGATCGTGCACCAGCTGGGACAATGAAGTCTCAGACTACCTAATGTTTGAAAACATGTCAAATATTCCCGTGTCCCCTCATCATCCCCACAGTTCCGTTCCAGTTTGGCTATGAATGCAGCCACTTTATCTAAAGGCACCCTAAAGGCACTTGTCGAACTCAGAAGTGACGGATTGATTTCATTGAGGTTGAATATGCATTGCGAATCCTTTCATGCTGTCAGTGATGACTCTTTTTCTAGAAGAAAATCTCTCGTAACTCATACATTCTGTCCAGCGAGCTACCTTTACAAACATCTGTCTATAAAATAAAATGTTTGTGCTCCACATCCATCTCCTCACGAAGCTGCTCGAACAGACGCAAATGAATAGCGTCTGAATAGTTCAGGTGACATTTTTCAACTAGACAGCATTTCTCAGTGTACGTCAAGGCGCGTAGTCTCATGTTCACGTTTCAACTCTTTGATACAGAGTAGTGAAACCAGAACGCCTTCCAGTCACGGCAGCGGCTCCGCCCGCGTACGCGCAAACACAAACGGACCGCTTCAGTTTTCCTGGGGTGTAATTGTTCTGCAGCTGTGGTGTAGGTTGGCAATGATAACACATCCTAACGCTCAACCTTCTGAAAATAATATCACACCAAAACAAGCACTGCTCTCAGCATCGGTAGGCTCGGCAGCCTGGATTGTGTAAGCACGCCGACGCGTTAATCCTTTCTAACAACTGAACCCCTGCTATTTCATCAGTCGGTCTTGTGATGGCGCTTGCCGAAGAAGGAACCCGTGCTACTTTTTTAACTGCAGCACAAAAGTTCATGACAAACGTCCTTAGCAGCAACAACACTTCCCCAATAATAAAAGCAGTACTTCTTCTCCACCTGACCTGTACGGTTAGCCACTAAGTACGATGCTCCCAGTGCTGCCATATTTTTTTGACATGGTGGCCTTTAGTAATTGCTTCTGTCCTTCATGTTCCTGTTTTAAAAAAAAACTCCAAGGGTTTGTCTTGTAATGGAGGGTGATAAGTCTCTACATGACGGAGCAGTTTTGAAGACTTTGTGACCTCATTGGCTAGCCGGTCGCCACATATTATACAGAGCGGGCGAGGAGCAAAGCGATAATTTCGTTAGGACTCTTGGTATTTTCTTTTAAATGCAGCTTTCTTTATATTGGCAGCCTTAGAGTCTCCTCTGCTCTTATCATTTTTTTTTGTTTGTTTGTTTTTAAGAAACTCACCAAAAATGTTTTTTTAAAAACTCATTTTAGCTGAAGTTAGCTGTATTTTATGGGGCACCAAAACGAGACATAGACCAGTGTAAAAGAAGTTTTAAAAAGCGAGGTTGTCTATAGATGAAAAGTACATTTACCCATAATCCCCCTCTGTACTCTACTCCTGATCACACAATAAGATAAGAAAACAACTGAACAGCTCCTTTTTTAATATATTTTTTCACTTGTACTATTTTATTATTCTTACTCAAGCACTATCTTGGGACTTTTAGTGGAGTTAATATTTCTTATATACGTAACATCAGACATAGTAAGTTTAATTATACTGTACTATGAACAAAGCAAAGTTAATTTATTTTATACTTGCATTAAAGCTTCTGATTATTGGATATGTTTATGTTGTCTACAGCAAATCAGTCATAACATGAAGCAGAATTAAAAAGTTTAAATTTAAAATGAGAATAAGAATTTATTTAACTTCCACCTGTCTTTCTTACAATTTTTATTTTTTAAAATTTTTATTCAGGGATGTCATGCATTACTTGTGTGTGTGTGTGTGTGTAAAAACTAAGCCAAAAAAAAATATATATATACAAACTTTAGAAAAAGAAAAACTTGTACATCTATTTTAATGGTAAATGTATTGCTATATGTTATATATTGATATATACATTATGATATGTATTATAATAATATTATTAAGTACACTAATGGCTCAGAATAATTTTTTCCCATTAAAAAAACTGAAGATTTTAGGATTAATAAAATTTGCCTATGTTGCCATAGTCGGGCCCTTGAGCAAGGCCCTTAACCCTCTCTGCTACAGGGGATATAAAAAGAAATAATCACTGGAATATCACTGGGATATAAAAGAAATAAAATCCTTTGTTCCGAGGGGTGTGGCGTTGTAGGAAAATCAACATCAGGGTGGTAATATTGGCTTGGCTTTATCATCATCACCACACACACACACACACACACACACACACACACACACACACACACACGCATACTGTTGATTATTTTCCAATAACAGCACCACAGACCTTGGTTTAATTCATACATAAGGACGCTTTCATACTCAGAATACTCGAGTCTTCCTTCCAACTGAGAACACACGGAATTAACTACACATACACAAACACACACACACACACATACACAAACACACACACACACTTAATCAGACAGGCATTCAGATTCCCCTTTTCACTATTGACCACTGCCGTGCTTCCAGCTGGGAAAGCGCCAGACACCGGGAAGCTTCTGCATCAGCCAGGAACGTCGCAACACACTTTCATCAAGCAGGTGGCAGCTCGCGGGGAGCCAGGAAAAAAAAGCAAAAAAAAAAAACTGAGAGAGATGAGATGTTGAGTATCTCCGGCAGGCGCTCAGCCACACTTTCTCAAGAGCTAATCAGTGAGCTGATTTTATTTCATTTTTTTCCTCTCAACATTCAAAAGTATTTGTGGATCTGTCGAGTCAAAGATGGAGTCTAGCGCCAGAGTCTTGCTCCGAAAGCAGATCTGTCACGGTGCAAAATTACAGGTGGTTTGAGAGGCTTTTGATTTAAAATTTTTTTTTCCGGTTTATATATCGAGTTCGAGCTGATTGGCATGAATTTTATTTGCATCATGATTCTCTGATTCTCTGCAGCATCTGCATGTGGAGCCTGAGTGACATGCCCTGTACAGCAAGGCCTTTTTAAACCTAGTGTGAGGCTAATAACACCTTCATTAAAACATGCGGGGTAAAATCTTAATAAATCTTTAAAAAAAAAAACTTTTCGCAGGGGACCTGAATAATTACAGACTAGTCACACTTACACTAGTAATTACGAAGCGCCCTGCGAAATTGATCCTGCGTCATTTTAGAGCCAGCTTCCTTCGACCCACACCAACCAGTGCAACTGTAAAGCTAACAGGGTCATCTGAGGTGGCTGTTGCAATCCACACCGCGTTGACTTTAGCTCAGATTTTTATTATACTATTATACCGGAAATACTGGCCTCCCACATTCCTTCCTTCACCACACTGGCGCACCCCAGGGGTGTATCCTGAGTCCATTTCTCTACTCCATGTACAATGAACACTACAAAGACTAAAAGTGGAGATTGGAAATCAGGCACTGCCTACACATACAGTCCAGTATGGGATATACAGTAGGTGGCAAGGGTGCAGACTTTTTAAACACCTGGATGTTCTCATGTCACAGCAACTGTAACAACAGAGACTATGTTCACATTGCCAGCCTGAAGTGACCGAATTCCATTTTTTTACATTTCTGGTAATTTGGTATCCATGAGCTCATCCCGATTGAATTTCAGGGGTAAATTGGACCGTATGTGCATTGCGTTGGTTTATCGCTGGCAGTGACTCCCTACGGAGATTATTTTTGTACCCCTTATTTAGCAGCACTTGGAAAAAAAAATAAAAAATGGAGGCAGCAGATGTTGGGATAATTGCTCATTTATCATTAGCCTCCCTCTTTTAGTCTCATCCCCTCAATTACCGAGCGGAGAACCCGGGCCGCGGTTATGGGGAGGTGTATAGACTGTAAGCTTTTGGAGATGATGTCAGAAACAGAGCTGAATTCATGCAGACAATAATGCGAGCTCTTGATGGAGTTTGCCCTTAAGGTTTTTGATAGATGACTGGTTCTTTAGGGCAGGCTGTAATTGGGTCTCTTTGGTGTGTAATTGGGAAGTGTTGGGATGTTGAGGGAACTAGGAACTTGGTCAGGATGTAGTCATTTCCTGTGGGATACTGGCCTGGTTTTAAAGGAGAAACTCGGCTCTTGTACTAGTGACTAGTGCCAAGACAATGTCCGATTTTATTTTTTATTTTAATTGTCATCCACTACTTACAATATAATGACACCACTATTCTTCTTCTTCTTCTTATTATTATTATTATTAATCATAATAATAATAATAATAATAACAATAATAATAAGAAAACATTTTATTTATAAGCACCTTTTAAGTACCCAAGGACACTTTACATTGGGCATAAAAAGTAAGAAACTAAAAACAGCATTTAATAAAAAAATTGAGAATAAAATAATTATGAATAAAATACTAGACAGTTAAGATCAGCAAGATTAAATATAGTATAAAATAAAGTAAAATAATATGAGTCAATCAGTGACTGGAATTAAGAAATTAAGTCACTAATATAATATATATATAATATATAAATAAATAAAGTAATACAAAACCGACTTAAAAGTCATAAAAGACATAAAATTGTTTGTAACTGTAGCATACATAGATAATCGGGAGCCGCTCTAAACATCCTCACAGAGATACAGAACATCCCTTATTTAAACATCTACAGTAAAATCTATCTTTGGCATCAGGTTATTTGTTTTCTTAAAGATGCCCTGTTAAGCAAAAATCCACGTCTTATGCATGTTTAGACATTCAGATGGATCTCCAGTGTGTGTGTTCACAACAAAAGGTAAAAAAAAAAAAACATTTTGTCCCTTTTTAATTTTTTTAATTTAATTTTTATTTTAGTTCATTTTTAATTGGCTGGGGTTTAAAGAAGGCGATTAGATTTTTTTCCCCTAATGTGACCTCACATAAGCAGAGCCTGGGATGCATTGCTAATCTCTGCTGTCCTGTGGAGGGGCGTGGCTCCGCAGGAGCTCATTTACATAGAAACCAACATGGTGTATTCAGAGGAGGAGTGAAACAGAGGGAGTTTAAAGTATAAAAAAAGACAGATAAAAAAATTATCTGAGAGGTATTTTAGCTGGGACATTAACACCTCGCCTCCCCCTCAGTTGTTTCCATTTAGTTTATATGTTTTTGACAATAAAATATAAATTATATTAGATGGATAGATAGATCGATAGATAGATTTTATTGTTATAGAAGACAGTTTTTAAGTGATGAAAACAAACCAACAAGGTATGCAAGAATATTACATTATATTATAAGGCTGAATTAAAATAAAAATATATACAATAATTAAATATTGTAATAAATGACCTCAATATACACTTTCCTATTTTACAAATTGTAATTTGTTTGCTATATTTTTTCATAAATAATTTACATGAAAAAGTTCTGTTAAATAATGTCTTGCTCCCGACGGATGGTCTGTAGCATGGCTAATCTGTTTTAGCGCTCTGTATCAAGTTAGCGCTGCTTGTTTCCAATTTCTCTACTTAATTTTTTTCCAGCATTTTCATTAATAATGTAATAAACCTTGGCTCATTGTGTAGCTCAGAAACAAAAAGGCAGCATAACAAAAGTGCCATTAGCGATTAGCATTCCCGTTCACAGCCGGAGCTACTCCCGCACCTCACACAATGCTAACGCGGTTCTCCGAGGCTACAGGTGTGCCATCTGCATTTGGCAGCGAGTCAAACGCTCACGTAAAACGGCAATCAAGATCAATGAGCGTCGTTCAGCTGAAACCCTGAGCTCATCAGACACGTCCGTACATCAGACATTTCTCGCTTTTGCTTCCCTGGACTCACTCTCTGACCACACACCTGCTTGTGTTTTCAAGGAATGGCTTAATGTGGACTCGTGGGTTTAAAATGTCCGCAACAACGCAAAAAGGAAACTAAGGAAAAAGGAAACTAAAATTAAAGCAGGTCAACAGAACACCAACATTTAGAGTAGTCCGGCAGCTTCTACTGTAACTGCAACGACACTCCAGTGGATTTAAACTGAAATTCAAAAAACTACTCAAGCCCTTGCTGTTGGCACTGTCACCACCTGGGGGTGGATTGCTTTACCAAATCAGCACCTCCAAAGTGTATACAAATTGTTCCTATTATATCACAAAAAATTTATTGTCATTAAGATGAAACTTGGCCATGTAAGATTTCACAAAGTGTATTATTCTAAAAGTGTATTATTCTAAAATGCTAAATTGTTAAGATCTTGCAACATGAATTTGACATGGTTACGGACACTACAGATTTTTTGTTTTCTAAGCACTGAAGTTGCTCTAGAATTTTAATGGTATTTGTGCTAACAATAATGTCCATTTTTGGGGCACATATAAAATCATCTTTCCAAAATGGCTGAAGTTAGCACATTTTATGGAATTTTTATGGATGCAAGATCGATCACTTCCATGTCGCAAAAACCTCAGAATGGCTTCTTTTGGCACACACATTTTCTGTATTATATGTATAACATTAAAAAAATTAAATCAGCAACAAACTTCGCTGAGACTGAGAAAAGGGACTAAATTCTCTGAATGTGACACAGACGTGCTGATACTACATGCCTGAAGAGGGCGCTGTGAGAAGTTCATTGACGGAGCCACAATAGAGAGACATCCCACAAGTCCATAATGTCAAAACACCATCCAATCTTTTTCTTGGCTGCGCCATGCTTGTAGTACCTTAATGTCATTAAAGTCCCTAATGGTTACACATGGTACATGGTAAAGGCCTGTGTTTCCGGTGTCTTTTCCTTTGACCACTTCCTAACCAGGCTTTTATTGAGGATGTCCAAACAAAGCGCCGCAGCTCTTTGTTGCCTTTGTGAGGCAACAGTACTGGTCTCCACTGCAGTGGCAAGTTGTATAAGTTCTTACTGCATTCGGCCATTTTTTTGTGGTGTATCAGGAACGTGGATCGCTGTGACAAATGCACTTTTACTCTGACGCATTTTCCCGAGAGCATCTTTGTGGAATCTCCAGGGACATTCCCAAGGTACCTTGATGAGCATGGCTCAGGAACGACTTTAGCACCAAATGAGCCTCTTAATTTTGATCTTGGTGGAAACACCCCTTAAGGTCTGCAACGAGCAGCATCACAATGGTCAGCTAACAATGTGTGCTAGGTAACATCGCTGATTAGCCTCCATGCAGATTGTTAACTACTCCGCTAAGTTTTGTTCCTTAGGATTAATAAAAAATGTGGTGTTTCAGACGGGGTGCAAACTCTGGTCTGTTATACTTTACTATAACAATCCACAATGAAATTCATAATCAAAATGCTCTCTGCTCACTTTTTTTTTACGTTAACTTCCGATACATATGAACTTTTGAAATCAGATAATGAATTTTGATACTTAAGTACAATAAAAGTCAGATATTTTAATACTTTCACTCAAGTACATTTTCTAAAAGGTGACTTTACCTTCTACAAAAGTTATTTGCTTGCAAGATACTTGCATTTTTACTCAAGAAGCGCTTTCAGATGCAACGGTACCTCGGCATATGAATCTGATCCAGAGGCGAGTTCTTAAGGTGAAACTTTGTATTGTGAAACACTATTCTTCCATAGGAAATAATGTAAATGGAGATAATCCAGTAAAATATGAAATAAATAGACATTAAAACTCACTTAACCTTAATTTTTGATTCCTCTCAACACTGGCTGCTTTAAAATCCAAACTAGGAGCGGCTCCCTTTTCTTCTTCCTACTGTACTTGATAGCATTCTCCGGCCCCATGGTGCTGTGTCTTCACTAAATTTTTCACAACATGCGGTTAGTCATTCACTCCCTCGTAAACATCTCATTGTTCCTCTCTCTCTCAGTGTTCATCCGGCGTTCAGGAGACTTCCTGGAGGTATCTGGATAATGCTTGGCCAATTTCTCCTAGCAATCCTTGGCTAACACACTGAAGGCACCATGGTGGTGAGGGTCTGCTGCGGGCTTCTGAAGGTAGAGCAGTTGGTTATGGGAATAAATAGAAATGAATACATTTAACGAACTCTGATTCCTGTGTCCATGTTCCAGAATGGATGAGGTTCTGTCTGCTACAGCATTAGCTCGAGTTGCAGTATTAACCTGGCCAAGCATGGAAAAAGCTAGTTCCAGTTCTAGTTCCAAAAGTTTAAAAACGACATTGGGTGAGCAATTAAGACAGATTGAGGACACACTTGCCCTGTTAAGAAAGTATTGTGTGTGACCTTTTGCAGTTTCCGTGGTGCTGGTCAGCATGCTGCGCACTACAAAGCCAGTATTTTCTGAAGTAACAGGCCATGACTTGCCCCAGCGTGTGGGCTCAGCCTGTGTGGAAAATGTCAGCTCAGAGCTGAGAAGAGTGACGTGTACTTTTATAAAAATCACCGTGTGCCCATTCACTCTATTTTACAATACATCCTAGAAGGCTAGTAAAAAAATTTTTTTTATACTTTAAGAAAAGGTTTTAAATTGTGTCTCCGCCAACTGAAAAGAATTCTGCCTCGTGTGTGTTCGCTGAGCGTTTTTTAATTACGGCATAAAATCAAATGACTTTGAAGTACTGTGTGTGAGAAGAAGCCAGTTTGTCTGTAGTGCTGGTTAGCACACAGGCTACATGCTAATGAGTTGCGCGCTTTAACGTTGGCTTACGGGCAACATGTGGAATCACTCCCCGGGCCTGATGTGCTAATGATTGCCTCATTACAGTGCTAAATCTCCGTAGGGTGCTCTGTGTGTGTGTGTGTGTGTGTGTGTGTGTGTGTGTGTGTGTGTGTGTGTGTGTGAAATAAGAGTGTAAAGCAATTCCACCATCTGTATCTGTAGCTGTAATTGTAGCTGTATCTGTTTAATGCTCCAAGTTAAAAAGTTCTCTCTGTTAAATTAAACATGAACCCTGCTGTGATCTTCTCTCTGGCTTTATTTCCAAAAATATGTGCACAAAATAGTAGAGTAAATTAAACCCCTGTGACCCTGACCAGGCAGTCACTAAAGATTAAATAAATGAATGCTGTAAATATAAATTAGTGTGGGATTCCTCTCACAAGCTTCATAACTGTCTGGATGAATGTAAAAAAAAAAAAAAAAAAACTCCCGCTTTTTTTCTGATACAGATACTGAAGTCTTCAACTGAAGTCTACAGTAGATTCAATTCAAACTGGGACTTGTGATGAACTTTTTGGTAAATGAAGGCGTAACAACGATTGACATTTGCAGAAGGCTGTACGTCTGTGAATGACGATCCCAGAGCCCACCGCAGTCATTCCCGTAAACGTTCAGAGAGTGGAACGCCTGAACCTTGAAAATCAATTGATAACTTGTCACAAATTTGCGAAAGAGATGCAACTGTACACAAACTCGTTCATCAACACCACTTGCACACTACAGGAACTCGGCTGGGAGTTGTATTGTTTCTCTTGTGCGTAAAATTATGATTAGGAAAGCATGGTTACTGAAGGTGTTGACTCCGGTACTCCGTGTGTTGACATCCCCACTTGTTGTACATGTGAGAAGTACAAGTATCTGTAATGAAGTCAGGGGGTTGAAATGGCACAACTGGAATCTGTAGTAGTAGTTAACATTGGTTATAAAGAAGGAAGAAGTTCAGGCATGCCAGAATGTATTAACAGACACATTTTTAACAGACTTATCTTAACTTGTTTAAAAAATGAGTTTACTTTCAGTAAAAACCTGGCAGTAGAATTCGCTATTGACGGTCTGGTCCCTGGGGACAAATTCTCGATGTCCTCGCCTTATTCAGGTTCTTCCACAGCGAAGACTATTGCTTCGTCTCAGGTTTGTACCCATACACATAAGTTTCTCCATTGGTAATAGTTGACATGAAGGCACGCTGACGAAGAGCAATGTTCCTTCTGCTCCTGGGTCAGCAGCCTGGAGATGAACTCAGCAGCAACACATGAGAATTGCCTGGACTGTTCCGTATGACACACCGACAATGGCAGTGGTGATGTGGATTGTTCTTAGATGACCATCACGCAAAAGTTGCCAAACGGTTTTTCATGGGTTGGGCTCGTTGAAGCTCTTCCTGATCTCTCACCATCTTTCAGTGATGTTCTTCCACTCTTGAAGCATGTGCCACTCAAAACACCTCAAACAACTCGTTGCAGCATCGTCGTAAACTTGCCGAATCATGTCAAACGTCTCTGTAGCAGATTTGCCCTGTTTCACACAGAATTTCACATTCGCTCTTTTTTTCTAACTTGCTGTCCATGATGAAATAGCAGACGTGGTAACGCACGCGGTCAAAATAGCACCAGTTTCATGGCTGCAGATGTTCACAGGACGATGTCTTTTGGCACACTGACTTGTTTTGACTTGTGCTGCCATCTGTTGGTGTGTTACACAATTAGTCTGGAAACTTTTTGAACCACCTATTTTACTGCATGCCAATTCTAAACACAACCTTTAGTTTGGTCCAGGTAGTGGGTGTGGCCTAACGTTTGAAAATATGATTTTTCTATTTTATTGTTAAAAGCATATATTTTTGTTGCTTTTTTAAAAGTATTGTGTAGGAATGAAATAGCTGGATAAACCCTTTGGAGGTGAGTGTGTAGTGCTGTTAGGTTTAATGTGCAAAGCTAAAGTAGCAGTAACGTTTTAGCTAATAAAATGCTACAAATGAGAATATTGTGCACAGTGCAGTTATACCAGAAAGTTCCTACAACTGATTAGAAGTGAAAAACTGATCACCTCTAAAGATTGTTACACGGGAGATGAGTATATCTAAGTGGTTGTTTGCTGAGTTTGTGGTGGAAGAGTTGTTATTTAATTATTATGCCTTATATCCTAAATATTTAGCTGCGAGTTCATGGAAAACTGTAACTATTACAGGAAAAGACATGTGATCGTGTCTCTGCCCCTTTGCTGGCGTCATGATGTCTTTCTAGTCAGAAAGTAAAGCTTTTACTGAGAAGGTCGTTCTGTTTATGGGTCTCGAAACGTCCTCAGAGACCAAACACACTTCTTATATAACGGAGTATTAATAGTGTCTGTGCGCAGATGGGCTGAACCTCACCGAAACGTCTTCACTTCCTCTAAAACCACTGAATCAGCATAAATAAAGTATGCTTAACTGCTTAACTGACGTCTGCAGTGAAAATAAACTCCTGCTTAGGTTAATGTTGCGTAAAGCACCACTAGGAAAATCAGCTGCTAGTTTTTAAAATCTTTTAAAAGTAGAGATACCACTTCCTTTTCAGTTCATTAGTTTATTCAATTTTATTCAATTTTATTTATATAGCAGTTTTAACAATGGTTATTGTCTCAAAGCAGCTTCACAAAATGAAACAAAATTTTATGGAAGTGTGTATGAGTGAGAAAAAATGTGTTTAGTTAATAATGAGATTGTCCCTGATGAACAAGCCGAGGGTGACGGTGGCAAGGAAAACCCCCTTGAGATGGCAATTGGAAGAAACCTTGAGAGGAACCAGACTCAACAGAGAACCCATCCTCATCTGAGTGATAACGGGTAACAGGAATTATATAATGACATCATGTGTGTTAGTTTGCTGGAAGTTCAATATAACAGAAATTGTCCAAGTTATCATGAAGTCCAGTTCAGCACAAGGATAAGTCAGAGTTACAGAGGGCAGAGGGGGGTCTGGATCACTGGGAGCACAGGAGCAGCATGTGTAGATCCAAACCATCGAGAAGCAGAATCCAGCTGGAGCTGGTCCTTCTCTGGATACCTTAAGATCTTCGCAGGGTTGGCCATTGCCTACTGGAGCTGGTACAATCTCCAGATGCCTCTGGGTGGGTAGAAAAATGAAGAACAGGTGGAAAGAACTAGCGTAGTTGCCGTTCAGGATATTAGCAGCACTAGATAGGAGTGTGCATTTAGATGTACTGGAGTATGAGGTTATGGGATGAATTATGCATCTGCCAGATTAAAGAGATGCGTCTTGAGTCTACTTTTAAACTGGGAAACTGTGTCTGAGCTTCAAACACTGTCTGGAAGGCTGTTCCAAAGCTTTGGAGCTAAATATAAGAACGCTTTAATTACCTGCGCAGCAGCTCACACTCCTCTGGGTAACTTTTGTAGATTTTGTTATTCTGGGAACTACCAGAAGTCCGGAGTTTTGCAATTTTAAGGAACGTGGTGGATTGTAGCGTATCAGAAGACTGGTTAGGTATTTGGGAGCTAAACCATTTAAAGCCTTGTATGTAAGTACTACTATTTTGTAATTAATTCTAAACTGAACAGGTAGCCAGTGCAGGGATGATAATATTGGGGTTATATGATCATATTTTCTTGATCTAGTGAGAACCCTGGCGGCTGCATTTTGGACTAACTGTAGCTTTACAATAGTCCAGTCTGGAGGTCACGAATGCATGAAGCAGCTTTTCTACATCAGATATGGATAAGATGCTCCTAAGCGTGGCAACATTTCTAAGGTGGCAAAAGGCTGTTTTTGTGATATTGGAAATATGATTTTCAAAGGACAAGTTACTGTCTAATATTACACCCAGGTCTTTAACTGTTGAGCTGGTATTTATAAGTACATCCTTCTAAACCCAGGCTGAATTGTAAAAGCTGTTGTGTATTGTTTTTTTGGGCCAATAAGTATCTCTGTCTTATCTGAATTTAGTAAAAGAAAGTTATCAGTCATCCAATCTTTAATATCTTGGACACACTCGGTTAGTCTAGAAAACTTGGGGATTTCATCTGGTTTTGTTGAGATGTATAACTGGGTATCATCAGCATAACAATTGAAACTAATCCCATGATTCCTAGTTGTTCAGTTGCTTACAGTAGTTTCTTTGTTTTTACTGCCAGTTTAGCTGCTGGTTTCTTAAAAACTTTACACAATCTGTCTTTAGATTTTTTAAACAAAAAAAGTCAACTCCGATATGCCTACAGTATATATATTTTAACATTCAGCTGTTTAGTTAAATTTATGATATTTATTTATTTTTAAAATAATTCCTAAATTGAAACATGTTTTTTAGATTATTATGTTATTTATTTTATATTAAGATAAAACATTGGACTACTAGATGTAAAATTATATTAATTTATACTTAATTATACTTAATATAGTTGCTAAGTTGTTACTTAAAAAAATGATTAAAAAAAAAATGTTTTTTGTAACCACTTTGTTTTTTCTTATTTAGATTAAAATTTTCAGAATTTCAGAATTGACATCCTGATTTTTATGTAGTTATTTATTTATTTCTTAAAATGAAAAAATTAAGTAATTTTTTTAAAGCTAATTTCTTTGTCAGTTTTTACTAATATTTGTAAATCCTAGATGCTAAAATGCTAAAAATAAAATTGTTGCTAGTACACAGCCATAGAATTAATCTGCTAGACTTTTACATTTGAGAAAATCTGCTGTTCTTCTCAAGTGTCAACATTAACTAGAACAGATCTAAGGATGATATCATCAGTATTTGCCCCCACTGCCCCACTGCCCACCCATTCCACCCCAGAACCACCCAGAAGACCCCCCCCCCCCACATCATTGTGTGAGGATTACATTGGTTCTCTTTCACTCTGTCACCCAGACTGCCACGCCATTTTGGCACTCACAGTTGGGTGTGTGTGTGTGTGTGTGTGTGTGTGTGTGTGTGTGTGTGTGTGTGTGTGTGTGAGAACACAATGATGTCCATCCAAACTCTGGCCAAAACCAACTGTGTCCTCGACACTAAAAAGCAGCGAGTGAGGGCTGGTGGAGATAATCCCAGTGTCTCAATCACACTATCTACCATTAATTACCTGCGCAGCAGCTCACACTCCTCTGTGTAACTCTCAGCACTGAAAAGACGGACGTTATCGCTCGTAGACTAAGCTCCATCTCAGTGTCTCCTCCTCTCAGTGTGAAGAAATATGAAATAAAACCTTTAGTTTTAACTTTCCTTCAAATTATAAAAATATTTCTGAAAATACTCAGATTAGAAATCACATTCACATTAATTCACATTAATATGATTTATTCCTTTACCTTTGAAACACTAATGAAAAGTATATGCAGTGATGGAAGGAAAGGAATAAAGAAGGAAGGAAAATGAAGAAAGTAATGGAGGAAGAGAGGAAGGAAGCAAAGAAGGATGGAAGGGAAGAATGGATGAATGAAGGAAGGAAAGAAGGATAGAAAGAAGGAAGGAAAAATAAAAGAAATAAGAAAAAGAGAAAAAAGGAAGAAAAAAAGAGAAGGAAGGATGGAAAGAAATAGGCAAAGAAAGAAGGAAGAAAAGAGAGAAGGAAGGAAGGGAAAAAGAAAATTAATTAAAGAAAGAAGGAAACAAAGGAAGGGAAAATTGGAAGGAAGAAGGGAAGGAGGGAACAAAATGGAAAGAAGGAATAAAGAAATATGAAGGAATGGAAAGGACAGAAGTAGGTACGTAAATAAGGCACCAGAGAATTAAAGGAACCTGAAGAAACCAAAGAACTGAAAGTTGGATAACCAGCTGTTTTATAAAACATACTGTACGTATGTCGACTGTTCATACTGGATACTTCATTCAGTGCTAATAATAAGATAGAAAGGAAGATGAAGAATGAACGAAGAGAGGTCAGTGTAACTGCAGCAGCAGTAACACACCACCGAACAACCTAACAAAACCACTAAACACATCATGTATGCGTCTAAATAAAGCACTTTTTTTGCACAGCATTTCTTACAACCTGATTAAAAATCACATGACATTCAGTGACATCACAGTCTTTTACTTAGACTTCTCATTAGATCAGCATGTTATTGTCCTTGGATCCAGTGATCCTTCTGTTAAACATATTGCACATCTGTCACATATTGCAGCTGTTTATTTTTACTGCCACGAGTCCCGATGGAAATGAGCATCCTGACCCGTCCTGATGGTCCGCAAGAACAACAACCTGTTATATCATTATTTCTAGCTCCGTTCTTCCCCTATTCCCTGTCTGATGGGGATCAAACATCTGGATCTTAAACTAATCAGCTGTGAGCTGGACCCCAGGCCTGCGACTCGGTCAGGGACCATAAGGTGCTCATGGAGTCTTTTATTTTTTTTGAGTGACTGGAGAACGTTTTGGTTAAACATGACAGCGATGGTTAATTTATGTTTGGGTACAGATTTCTGTTACGGGTCAGTGAGCTCCTGCTTTGTAACTCTCTCTCTCTTTTTCTCTCTCTCTCTCTCACACATGATCCATCACTCAGCCTCTCACTCTATTCTCTCTATTTCCCATAGTGCCCCGCCCCCCCCACACCACCAGATCCTCTCATCATCTTCTGTGCCATCTTCTCCGGTCTGGGAATCTGTTTGCCATGACTAAATTGATGTCCAGCGCCTTCAATCTCGGAGTGCAGTGCACTTTAACCAACTCCATTACCCTTTACACTTTACCCTCCATTCAGCGGGATTTCTCACTCGCACCATGGAGCTGCACTTTATATTAGTAACTTTGATGTAAACAAAAACAGGCCTCATGAAAATTTCAGAGAGTGAAATGAAAAGAGGAGCACGAGGCTGAGGCGTCTCGGGCGAATGATGAACAACAGCGGTTTTTCTCCGTCATGGCTACACAATAGAAATAACATCTAGTGGGTGTTGAATGAACTTGGAGCGATTTGTGAAATCTCTCTCGATGGATGAATCAGGCACCCGCATTGTGTGTCTTATGTTCAGTATGCAGACCGTTCACAGAAATGTGCTGCTTATGCGTTTGCGATATAGTCAGGTCTTTATAGACCTTGCAACAAGTTTAGATTTTATTTAGGCAACTTACACACGGTTGCTCATGCAATATCACACCTCAGGTCATGCTGTTATACTGAATATCAGCACAGCTGTGATGCAGTCGTAGGCACGAGGACGCAGCCCGAAGATATCACACACTACAGCACGACCTCGAGTGTGTTATTGCTTTTATACAACAGTTCCACAAACACTGTTTATTATCAACAGATTAAGATTTGTTTCTTTATTTAACCAGTTATTTTGCTCCGCCCACACATATCCTTCTGCACCTGGTGGTACTACGTAACTAACCGCGACCGACAGCAACAGTTAGCGTAAGTAACAGGAGGTGAAAGTAGGTTTAAATTCTTCCTGGTACTATATGTGTAGCCAAAGGGTGAGGAGAATAAACCATGAAGGTGGTGGACAGTCCTGAGAAACTTTAGAACCAGATTTACTTTATATTCCCACTTATTCCACTTTAGAATATCAGCTCCATTAACTTGCGGGTTCCAGGGTCGAATCCCAAATAGTGTTAAATGGAAAGCTAGTGCACTGTGTATGGGGGTACAATCGCATGTTCCTTGGCACAAGTTGTCCCCCTTGGTCAGGGGTTAGAGAGGGATTTGGGATTCAGCTAGTTAGCTTTGTAGCTCATGTTGGGCGTAAATGACACCACAACACAAACTGCTTAGAGACTATTTGGAATGGCAATTACAGTAGTGTCTGGTTGTGAATGTGGGTTTCGTGAGGCAGCTGCTCTTTCCTCAGTACTGCGGACCGTACAGACCGACTCTCACCCACACTGAGACACACAGTTAGTGTGGATGCCAAGTCATATGTATAGTTAAATATCCCAGTGATGTTATTATCTATTATCAGCACTCGTCGAACACTTATCGTCCAATCAGGTGACTCTGGCGGAAATAACTGTTCTTATAACTAGATTTATGGTCTTACAGTTTAATGTTTTATGGTTATCTCATTTGTGTTCAAATAAACACTAAAATCTGTAAAGAATTTTGTAAAACCTAGAGATCTCAGCATATCTTCTGTTTCAGATACTTTTAAACGAACTACTGTAGACTGTTATTTCTTTCCTTGCATCAAATGGGAAAATAAATGAATATTACTTTGTATTTTAAAGAATTACAGATAAGTCTGAGCACTAAACAGTCTATAATTTAGACTTGCGTAACTACAGTGTGGGCCATTTATATGGATACACCTTAATAAAATGGGAATGGTTGGTGATATTAACTTCCTGTTTGTGGC
>JAQMYJ010000037.1:1860564-1875111 GCA_030014305.1 Clarias laeviceps | reverse complement strand
TGACATTACCCTGGATACTGTGGCTCTTGATACATCACAAAGACTTGCTGTCTTGGTCACAGATGCGCCAGCGAGACATGCACCAACAATTTGTCGACTTTTGAACTCTTATATGTCACCCATAATGTTGTGTGCATTGCAATATTTTAAACCTCTAAACCTTTATTTTATTTTTTAAACCTTCACACTCTGCTCTTACTGGTGCAATGTGCAATTAATGTAGATTGGCCACTAGACTGGTCAAATTTAGCCCTGAAACCTCCAACACTAAATTGGCCAGTGTTTCAGTTTCATTGTCCAACCCCTGTACATCAATCAGCCGTGACATTAAAACCACCTAGGTTTGGGTCCCTTTGGGACACCAGGGTAGCTTTGGCCTCTCGGCCATGGCTTCACCAGACCGCTGAGGGACGGCTGTGCTGTCTGGCATCAGGATGCTAGCAGTGATTCCTTTAAGTGCTGTGGGTTACTGGTTGGAGTCTCCATGGATCAGACATGGCACATCATGTGGGTACTTGGATTAAGATCTGGAGAAGGCAGAGTCAACAACCCTGAAAATTGAAAGCAATTTGTACGTGTTTAGCCCTTGGGTGACCGTGGGCATGGATGAGCCGTGAGTGCCCACCTGTCACCAGTTTACTGGTGTATATTGTAATTGGTACTTAATGTTGTCCCATGTCACCTAGTGTTATGTTTGATCGGAGTCTTATTATGTAAAATCTGCTTAAAGAAATTAAGTAAATTATGTATTATGAAATAGTGTAGATTTGCTTCTGTTCTACTGTAGTTTTTACTGTACATGGTTTGGTCTGCTGATCTTACCCAAGCTGCACCATTCCACCAGTTTCCTGCTCCTGTGTTCTATACTCTACACATTACTATAATTATTAAACACAATACCATACTGTTACTGATCAAATGTTCTCGTTGCAGGTTGGGATTCCCTATGATGATGATGACGTGCACAATAGGCATGTGCTACCTGCTGGCGACTCAGATAGGCCTGGGCTGGAACATCTAAATCTGAGTTGTGACAGTGTCGGATTTCTGATTTCCATTCTAGGAACCATTCTAGTCCGTGCTGACTGAAATCCCAGTGCATCGAGCTGCAACGATGTACTAAACCAGTGGAACAAGGGAACGCCTGCTGCGTATTTCCACTATTTTATGGTGCTCTTGCCAACTTTCGTCTTATTTCTACTGTAATGTTGTGAGTGTCGTTAAGCTTGTTCACGCACTTTACTTGGTAAATACAGTTTAACCCTATGAGCATACAACACGCTAACACATTAACTGCTAGCAGTACACTCACCACTCGTTGGTGTGTAACTGATATAACCTTGTCATAAACATAATGTAAGGATGATATACATTATCAAGTGCATTTTATGTCCAATGCGTCCTGAAGAGTTTTTTCTTCCTCCAAACCTGCAGCAACTGATATACAATAGGTAGCATTTGCTGGTGGATGAGTGGGATTATGTATTATGTATAAAAGAATACTACTGCACATATTGGCTTGTATGCTTTCCTAATCCATGAGTAGTGCATGTCTGTGGAAGAAAATGGATTGCTTACATTATAGCAGCTATAAATGGCCCTTTCCTCACAAGTCTTTCCTTTCTCTTTATTGTAAAATTATCAGGCCAAAAACAGAAGCAACCAACCAAAGAACCCAATTTGAAAAAAAAAAAAAATCCATCTTTTACTGGAGATTCCTTCCATCAATTGTAGAAATCAATGCTGTTTGGATGTAATAATGAACAAACTGTTTTAATATATATACGATGATGCCTTACAACATGCATTAATAATATAAACCTTGTGATTTATAATTTAACACCCTCTGACTAATAAGAATTTAGAAATGCTTAAAAAATATATATATATATATATATACTGTATATATGACAGGTGTTTTCCATAGCAAGGATATTTTTGTGACATCTGCCGTTAATTATTCAAGAAATATCACACTCGAGGTTGTGCTGTTGTACTAAATATCAGCACAGCTGTGATGCAGTCGTAGGCACGAGGGTGCAGCCTCAAGATATCACAGCCATACTGTTATTCAGCACAACAGCACAACCTTGAGCTTTATCCAATAGTTCCTTGATTTGTTTCTTTATTTTCCTCAGGCAGAAAATATCCTTCCATGTCAAAGAAAATTAATTGATAACAAAGTAAACCAGTTTACTAACTAACAGTAACACTAATGTTAATCACTTACGAGTTAATAATCACGTCAAGTCAAGTCGGCTTTTATTGTCATTTCTACCACATACAGTTCAGTGCACAGTGAAACGAAACAACGTTCCTCCAGGACCAAGGTGTTACATACAATACTGTATGACATGAATTAAACAACATGAATTAACAAAACTAACTAGCTAACTAAAGACACCTAATTAGCTGACTAGCTGAGAGAAAAACTATTTAACACCATAAATTAACAGAACTATCTAAAAGACAGCAAGAGGACAACACAAACTGCCAATATCCTCTTTTTTTAAACCTCAAATTGATTTATGACAGAATTATGTGTAGTATTATGTCAGTAGTCGCGCCATTGTTGGTTCTGTCATGTGACCATCAGAAGAGAGGCGTATATTTCTCATGTTGCAGTGTGTATACATTTTTTTTGGCTGACTCTGTAGTTAAACGCCCCAGTGCTTTTTTTTAATCCTTTACTCCACTTATCCAATTTATAGCGGGTGTATAAACTTTAATTAGCAAACACAGCCAAAAAATAGCATGCAACGAGAAAGTCTCACCTTTAAATATACTGTACTGTAATGACCAATGCTCAAAAACTTGAAAACAGTATGTTGTTTTTATTATGACATGTTTATGACATGGTTATTCCAGCCCTATGACACAGGGTTCCAGTAAAGAGTTACCGGTTAATTACACTCGCCAAATATCTACTCAGCATTAGATTTATCTTATAATTAGAAAAATGACAGTTTTCTTAATGTAATAGTCCTAAAATTATGTTTGATAAATTTCCATTGTTCAGGAAAGCTGTGACATCAGATGAAGGAGAATATCACACCTGTACGTGCCCGACTCGAGTGAGTGAATGTGTGATGATTTCTGTGTAATTGTACAAACTCATCTTAATAATCTGCCCGTAATATTCCTTCTCCTTGTTTTGGATTAATTTTCGATAACATTTCCTTAAACACACACACACACACACACACACACACACACACTTTAACTTTAATTACAGCAGGTTTAATTAAGCTCATAGCTCATAGAATAGACCTTAGCATAGTTTTTTTCCCTTTCTTTCTTTGTAAGCTGCATTTATGTACTTTAAGTTTCTCAACAGCCCTAAATAGAAACAGAACTCTGCGTTTTGCCGCTCATGTAACAGAAAGTTAATACACCCTCTACTGCCTCTAAAAATATCCCTACTGCTATGGATTTATATGTTTTAGTTTTTTAATCCTGTAATCATATACGGGGAGCTGAAAATAGCTGTAAATTAAACTTGGTCTATACTGTACTTTAAACCGGTTTCCTGTTTATTTGTTTAATCCTTGTTCTTTCTTATCTTACTTTATCTTAACTTTCCAAAGAGTTGCGTGCCTGGAATGTAGGTTCTTAGACTTACTGTAGATTTAGCTTCAATTGTGAATTAACCGCTGATGGAAAGTTAACAGATGAACTATATTAATAAAAAAAAAAAATCGAGTGGAATAGAAATTTTTGTATGTAGTTTCTACATTGCTCCAACTGGAGTGGCTTCTTTCTTGCTCTTTTAGTGTATTTATGTGAGTTAATTTCTTTAGTGTAACTGATGCTGTTTTGGATATAGCGCGGCTGTGATGCGGTCATGGGCACAAAGCCACAGCCGAGTACTGAAGGTATCACAGTCGTGCTGATATTTACTTTTTATTCACATTTCAATGTTAATAGCGTGAGTTTATTTTTTAATAAGGATTGACCTAGACCCCTAGTAACCCATGTTTAAACATGTAATAAAATTTTCACAGAAAATCAATGTTTAAAAGGTACAGTAGTGCATTAAATGTGCTACTTTATGAACATTCATATTATTTAGTTTTGTATGCCACCGAAAAAGTATTTGTCCATCCCCAGAATCCTATAAGGAATAAAAAGGGTTAAAACAGCTGGCAGATGAAAAGTGACCAGGTGCAGTCCTTATACGGGACAAAAAAAAGTTTTCATTCTTTATAAATGTGGTCTTTTGGAAGACAGGATAATAATTCCTGGGGTGCCTGATAGAACAGCCCGAGCAGACAATCTGTAATAGCAATCAGTTACAATGAAAGCTTCCTCTTTCTTCTTTCTTTCATGATAATACAAAGAGAAATATGTCATAAGAACCTGGTGCCTTGTTAGATTCTTTAGTATTGTTTCATAAAATATTCACATAGCTTTTATTACCGTGTTATAAAAGTCCAGTAGATGTACTGTACAAAAGAGATTCTAATCTTTATCTTAAAGTTTCCCAGTGTTCTAAAAGTTTGTTCTTTCCTCAAGCAGCCGTTTTTGCTACATATCAGCTGAATGGAATAGGTTTTCTGTCTCAAGTATCAAATATCAGATGAATCTGTTTGGAAAGAAAAAAAAGAACAAAAACTCTGCTGTGGCCGTCTTGTGTGTGTGTTCGTAGAGAGTTAATCCATCAGACTGCAGTGTTGAACTTGTGGTTTTGTGCCCCTGGCCATACAGTACATCAGTAAGACTTCAACACAGACATCCCAACGCTCCCGGAACGTCAGGGTAACTGCAAGGTTAGACGAGCATCAGTTTCAATCACATTCCAGCAAACGGTAAATGTTCCTTATTGATGGAATGTTTTGCTTAATTCATGGGTAAACTACATAATCTTAGTCACTTTTACATAATTTAGTTTTGACATCAAGACATAAATCAGCTTTACATTACAGTAGCAGTTATTGTTTTCCTTTTTCCTTTTCACTTCAGTAATTTTTTGGCAAAATGTTTATTTTTAATACACTTTAACCTAAGAATAATTTCTCATTCCATTTTTCTGCCTCTGTTTCTAAACTAGGTTTTGCAAAAATGACCTGAATCCTTCTACTATTGTTTCAAATCATGAAACCAAGTTATACTGTATGTAGCAAACGCCACCATCTACAAAAACTCATTATCTTTATTGCTTAATTCTGACTTCTGGATAATGAGATAGCTAATTTAGCATAGCATGCTAGCACACTGGAACACTAGCTAGATAATAAGATGGTTGGATAGTAACTGAGAAAAGCGGCCAAACAGTTAATAAAATAGGTGGCTGGCCAGTTAGTGAGCAAGGTGATCAACTGGTTATTAAATAGGTAGGTGGCTGGTTAATTTGGTAGGCAGACAGCTAGTTATTGAGATAGTAGTTTGCTAGATAATGATATAAGTAGCAGCTAATAAATGAGATAGATAGGGGGTAGGTAATGAGATACTGTAGGTAGTCAGCTAGTTAATAAATTAACTTGCCAGCTAGTTAAAGAGATACGGTAAGTAGTCGGCTAGTTGAGAAAATAGCATGCGTATTTGTTAATGAGATAGGACATCGAGATAAGAAGTTATCTAGTTAATGAGATAGGTACGCTTATTAAAAATAAACATTAATAAAAGGTAGTTGAAAAAATGGCTTGACAGCTCTTTATAAGATGGGTAGTCAGTTAGTTAATAAAATAGATTGCCAGCTAGTTAAAAGGAAAGATAGTCAGCTAACTAATAAAAATAGTTTGCTGGCTAGTTAACCAGAAAGGTAGCCAGGTGGTTAATGAGATAAGTAGGGGTCTAGTTAATGAGACAGGTACTCTAATTAAAATAGGTAGGTGGCTAGTTAATTTGGTAGATATATGGCTAGTTATTGAGATTGTAGTTGGTGAGATAATGCTAGCTGTGTAGTAAATGAGACGGGAAGGAGGTAGTTAATGAAATTTACTTTTCTAGTTAATAAAATAGCTTGCCAGCTTGTTAAAGAGAAAGGTATTCAGCTAGTTAGTTATATAAAATAAAAACAGCTTGCTAGCTCTTAACCAGACGGGTAGCCGGAGGTTAATGAGATAAGTGTTTAAGTGATAGTGTTTAAGTGATAAGTGATTTAGTGATAGTGTTTTTTTTCCCCTCCGATTTTCTCCCTAATTTAGTCGTGTCCAATTCCTCCCAGTCACTAGGGGGCTCCCACATTAAGTTTCTACTACCACTCAGTCGGGAGGGCCGCAGACTATCACGTGTTTCCTCCGACCCACGTGACGTCACCGACCGCATCTTTTCGAACTGTTCGCTCACACACACCGTTGGGAGTGTCGTAACACACTCGGAGGACGGCGCTATCCGCTCCTTCCGCTTGCGTGAGCTCACAGACGCCCTTGATTGGATGTAGAGCTGTGATTAATGTGGGAGCCCGAAGTACCTCTCATCCCTCCCCAGTGAGAGAGCTCGACCAATCAGCTCTTTCTAGGCCTCCGGCTGCGAGAGGTTACAACATCAACCGGGGATTGAACTCGCGATCTCCGGATGATAGGGCGAGAACTTTACCACTGCGCCACTCGGAGGCCCAATAAGTGATAGTGTTTAAGTGATAAGTGATGGTGTTTGACTGATAGTTAGTAACGTAGTGTTACCCAGTGTAACAATCTATCCAATGATGTAAACTACAAAGCACTTTTGAGTATTAGATTAAATAAGTATTAGTCTAGTTAATGAGAGTGAGATACTCGGCTAGCTCAGAGACCACATGTAGTGAGGAAATTCATTGATGTTATGTAAAAAAAAACTTTGGACCCTGGTGTAGTGGAATCATATGATTAGGTGTCTGGTTGGTTAAAACAGAGATCTGTGTCTCTGGAAAGCAATACGCTGACTGCATGTAGCTGGGATGTTTAGCGAAATGTTAAAATGTCAGTTCCTCTCAGACACAGAAACTTCAGCTAAACCACAGATGGCAAGAGAAGGTCAAAGCAGTGGAAACATCTGGCAAGCTATCACTTGTAATAATCAAATAATGCTCAAGCTAAATTCCATGCTGAAATGAGCTAAAAGTGTGTAGCGTGGATAAACTCGGGCTGTCAGCCAGTGCAACTTTAATCCATCTAGTAAAAGAAAAAAGTTCATATACCCCTTCAATTTGTTCATCTTTTTCTTTGAACAACAATTTTATATAGTGCAAGATTTCCCAGTGCTAACCAATATATGATTAAAATTCCCAGTGAATGAAAAAAAAATATTTTATTTGATCTAGTATTCGATTTAATCTAATGAAAATCTCTCTCACTCTAATTAGGCGCTTTGGACACATAATGTTTAAGTTTTACAGTAAATACTAACACTGAGTCTTTTATCTTTAGGCTTAACAGCTTTCCCCTCCAAATGCTCCTGCTTTTATTAAAGAACTCATTCAGAGTCACATTAGGATCTGAGAGCGAGCACTTAATAAGTTCCACAGAGGTTTAAGTTTTGTTCTTTAACTGCGTTCATGTCTCGTGTTTCTTCTATGTTGGTAATAGACTTTAAACTGCAATGAAACAAACACCAGAGGTGCAAAAACTTTTGGTTGGCATTGTATATTATAATAACACTAATGTCAATTCACAGAATTTACACACACAAGTGCTAGGTATCTTACTACTGTACAGTACATTGTCAATATAAAGTTTCAGGACAGTGTTTTCATGGGTTTCAGGGATTCTTTCAGTATTTTGGTTATTAATTTAAGACCTACTGTAATAGGCAATACTGCTAAGGCCGTCCATGATCAGATATATGATGGTTTAGATTGTTATATAATTTCTCACACATTTTATACACATTTTCATAATTTTAGTTTGATTCTGTAAAGCTGCTTTGCAACAATGACCAGTGTGGAATAAGACAGGGGTGATGTGCTGATACTAGACTAACAAGGACATTACCATAGGATGTTATATCTAGTCCACCCCATGCTAGACTATCATGGACGCTACCGGTAGGATGTTATATCTAGCCCTCCTCATACTAGACAGGGTTCTGGATTTCATCAAATCTGCAACAGAAAATTCCAGATTTTCCAGAGTATTACATTTGCTTTCCGGGCCGAATGCCAGGCTTTAAAGATAGAGGTCATTTATTTAAAGAGATAGACTTCTGATGATAAGAGCTTCGCTGGAGGACGTGCTGTGGATCTTCAGCCAGTTTTGTGGATGTCCTTAAGGTTTTCATCATTAAAAGGAAGGACAAGATGCTTTTAAGTGCATTAATCTTCTGATAGCTTCCTGTGTGATACATGTTGCAGTGGCCTTTATATCTTGCTGGGGAAAAAAAAAAGAAGTAGTAGTAAGTAGCTCATAAGAAAAGCTGTTATTCTCTTACATAATGAAGTAATAGAGCACTGTTAGACTTTTTACACTATTTATTCACTCGACTCTCAGTAATGCGGTTCTCGAAGCAGTGTCTCATTTTATACACTTTTGCAGGCTCAGATGAAACTCACTCTCTCTCTCTTTCCTCGAGCCTCAGCAGCTCAGGTTTCATGCTTTCCTTCTCTTTCTACCTGCCTCCTTTTGATCACCTTACCACTTTATTCTCATTCCTCCACACAGTCCTATCTGTGAGAGGGAAGAGGGAAGGAATCACTGCTTTTAAACTTTGATCTTTTGTAATGCATGTAAATGTGTGTGTTGGAGTTGTTTTGCTTCTGCTGTGTCGATCCTCAGGGACTTTCACGTTACACAAGATTGTGATGGTTATAAAGTGTTTTTTTTTTTTTTCCTGTAAGGAAATATTGCATTGTTGTTTTCTTCCTTTTGCCTGTAAAAATTTCAATACTCCAGAGTAAAGGTGTTTAAAACCGGATCTGATATCTTTACAATTAAACTAATTCTGTTGTCATTCCTGTCTCTATGTACGTCTGTCTGTCTGTCTGTCTGTCTGTCTGTCCATCCGTCCATCCATCTCTACGTGTCTAGGTGTTTAATTTAATGAATGACTAATAATGAAAACTAAATCTAAACTGAAACACTAATATGACGTCCCGCTTTATTTTGTCCTTCAGTATTTAAGTTTGTCAGAGTACATAGCATTCTGTAAATAATAACAGGAACTAACTAACTACATTTGGCAGACGGTCCACCTCGTTTTATTGAATAAAAAATGGATATAAAGTTAAACCGGTCATTTTTTAATAGATTTTTTTAAATGATAATGGTTGGCAAGTTGCTGTGGTAGGAAAAAAAATCTAATAAGGGTGAAAGCAACCATTAATCTGTGTAGATATTCTGTATTACAGAGCTTCTCTTTTGTCCCAGAGACACAGACACTCTCTTTGTCCCTTCAGCTCTGTGACCGCACCAACCTGTCCCTCAATAAAACTCCTGTCTCATTTCCATGGCCTCGCTCTCCCTGTGATCCTACATCTTGCCTGGGCCCATATTAATTAGAATGGGATTAAATAGGCTATGTCAACTCTAATTAAGAAGCTGACTCAGTCTCAGACTTCTGAATAAAAACAGACTCGGGTTCAAACCACACCAAGTAATAAAGCATGATTTGACCTTTAAACTAGTGGCATTTACAATTCTGCATGCATGCGGCATGACAAAGCTCTGACATACAGTGGTCGTACTTTCAGACATCATGACTATAATCATATCCTTATTATAAGTTTCCTTATGCAAAAGTTTGTGCCCATGGTGTTTTAGCATAAGGGGGAAAACGATGCTGTATGTCAGCATTACATTGTCACAAAATACTAAAATCATCCTACAAAAATCCACAAAACATGTCTCTAAATTCCGACTGCTACAAGACAAAGGAAGAATGTTATCTTAGCATAGACAATTTGGTCATTTTTGTTACTTGGGAAATTAAACAAACAATTCAGTTTTGCTACAAATTGCACTGTTTGTGTGCATAAACTAGACAGTGTACAAATTTAATCCATTCTCAGCATACAAATTTAATCCATTCCAAAGGCGAGTTCTTAAGAAATTTTGTATTGTGAAAAACATTTTCCCATAGGAAATAATGTAAATGCAGATAATCCATTCCAGCCACCCAAAAATTGTTACCAATATCACCAATTTCAATATATGCTGTATGTGGGCTCCCATGTTTGTAGATGTGAACGTGTATGAATCAAAATGAGAAGATTGTCCCTGATGAGCATGACGGCGACAGTGGCAAGGAAAAACTCCCTGAGATGGTAATAGAAAGAAACCTTGAGAGGAACCAGACTCAACAGGAAACCCATCCTCATCTGGGTGAAACGGATAGCAGGGTTTTATCTGCATCATATTGTGTGAGACTGGAAGTTCAGTATAACAGGAGCTTGCGTTTAAGTTAAAATGGAGTCCGGTTTGTTACTGTAGGCTCAGGTAGACTGTAGGAAACTCCAGTCCTGAACTATCGAGCGACTGAAGTCACAAGTCCTCAGAGAACAGCTGTCTGCATCAGCCGAGGACAGGAACGTCTTTGTGGAAAAGTGGAACCGTCCCCAGTCACCACACGCATCCCAAACAGACTACACGGGGCATCCATGTGACGAGATCTCCAACCAGAAGCAGAACACCAGGATGAGTCAGACAGCTCCAGGGGGCAGAGGAGGTCTGGGTTATTGGCATTTTAGGAGTGACATGTACTGTATACATCTTCTACATCTGACTGTTACCAAGCTCTGACACTGGAGACTCCTTCCATAAAGACATTTCTTCTAATAGAAAACTTCACTTAATAAACAACTGGTACAAACACACAACTTTTAAAATGACTTCCTATGGAGCATCCACCATCCACCATGTCTCCAAAATGACCTCCAGTCTACAGTAAATCTATCTCCAGGTGCTAAATTACTCATTTGCATTAACTCCATCCTTCTTTTTTTCTTTACACTTAGGTAGAAACACACCAAATTGCATATTCATAAAAGAAAATGACCAAATATGTTATTTGGCTGATGATGTAAAAGACGCTATCCTCAATAGATCTAATTAGTAAAATCAGCTTCTGTTGTAATCAAGCTGAGACAAAAACCACTCCCATCCTCGCAGATCAGACTTCCTGTTTCATTAGCACACAAACACATGGCTGGATCTTGAGTGGAGAATAGAAATGAAACTCCAGCACCTGTAGCAGTTTGAGGTGTTCTCTTCACACTCATGCTGCTTACTCGGTGTGCTCCTCTCGTCCCTTATCCATGGATGGTGAGGTGCTTTTTTTCGGATCAAGCTGACTTTAACTCACAAATCAGTTCCTGGAGGAGTGGAATAAAAATGACGCTAAATAAAAAGTATAATTAAATGAATTATTACAATGTGTTATAACACACTGTAAATTGGTCTGTTCTATTCTATAGGAGTTAATTCTCTGGATTAAGTGGATTACCGGATTACTGAATTTATGGCTGAATAAAATTGTATGTATGCTGAATTTTCTTATGATTTATTCCAAATTAAGAGCGACTTGAGGAATTGTAGAAATAATGAGCCACTTATACACTGAAAAAGACAAATATACAGGTAGTCCTTGACTTATGAACAAGTTTTGTTCCAAGAGCATGCTCATAAGTCATATTTGTTCTTAAGTCTTACACGCCTTGAATGATTGTAAGTCTAGGACTACTTCACGTTTTATAATGTGTATAACTGAAGCTCTCACTGGTCGTCTCCTCAGCCGGAATATCTTTTCATTTATAGCAGCTCTAAACAGTTGTTCCTCTAACCTCTCCCTCCCTCCTCCATTTCTTACTTTCTCTCTCTCTCCAGACACAAAACTTCACCATGTCCAATCAGAAATTATGATAATGTGCTGTAACACACTGTAAATTGGTCTGTTGCATTTTGGAGGATTTAATTCCCCGGATTAAGTGGATTACCGGATTACTGAACATGTTAGTTATTGGAATTACTTTTTTTTTTTTTTTTTCCGATTTTGGCTAAATTTCATTTAATGTGTGCTGAGTATATTGGAACGTCGTGGAGGGGAGCTGATCAGCACTTTGCCTTACGTTAAACCAAACTCCACGGTTTATTTCTGACTGCAGGTTCTGCATCAGCAGCATGCCCGAGCTCTGCTCTAGAACTCCATGTTGATTCAGGATCATGTTTTTCTCGCTGCTTAGGCGGCATGATGATACCTCACTGACCCTGCCTATCGTTTTTTTGTACCTGCACTCTGTTCTCTTCACTTACTCCTCCTGTTTCTTATCATTAAATAAAGCTGGCACATTTTATATTAAAGCAGTGTTATGAGGGTGACATTAACCTACATAGGCTTTTCACTGAACAATCCTTATCACCTAAATAAACCCTATCTAATTTTATACTCACCTGATTCATTCTTATTCTCCTAACTTAGCATTACATATCAGTGACCCTTTATATAACACAAGGGCTTTTATAACATGTCAGTCAGTCAGCCTGCTTATGTTTGACATAAAGGCAGATTACGAACAGGGAAATAAAATGAGTAATAATAATAAGTGAAATGTGGTGCAACTATTGATGTGTAACTGTATTGATGACAACAGTGCAATTTGTATTAATTATGCGTATAGAACCGCATGAAAATGATGAGCAACTACAGTAGGTCTGAGCATGTTGGCAGTAATATGGAATCCTGAGAGTGGTGAGCAGACCCTGCAGCTAAAAGATGAGTGAGTTATGTGGGAAGCACTGTGATGTACAGGATGAAGCCAAAAAGCCTTAAGCCCAGATCTCCCGGTGCACATCCCAGAGCCCCTGTAGAGAGGTGATGAAAAGCTGAATGGCTCCAGGGACAAAGGATTTCCTGAGCCTGTCAGTTGTGCAACATTGCAACAGAAGTCTTCCACTGAACACAATCTTCTGCTTGGTCAGTGTTGGCCATGATGGACAGCATTTGTATAGTTAATGTCCTCGTCTCCAGTACTTCCTCAAGAGAGTCCAGCTCCAAATCAACCCACCAAACCAGCTCTCCTGACCACCTTGATCAAGCTTTTGGCATCCTTGCTTCTAGACAAGTACACTGGCAGCGATGACCAAATGGTAAAACATTAGCAGGAGCATTTTGCAGATGTTAAAAGATCCTCTTCTCCTCAGGAAGAACATCCTGCTCTGACCTTTCTTGTACAGATGGTCAGTGTTCACTGTCTGGTCAAGTTTGTCATTCTGCAGCAGCCCCCAGGTATTTGTATGATTTCACCATTTTGACATCCACTCCCACAGTGGAGACAGGTACAGTAGCAGGGCTGTGTGCTGTCTTCTTCAAATCTTTTATAGTTCATTAGAACCAAGGTTTGTATAGAAAGTCTGACTGGAAACATGTCACACGTGGATTTATTTCCACTGCAGTTTCCACCTGCTCCTAAATTTCATTTCTAATGAATGTGTCAAGAAAATATTTCCAGTCCCATCATCACCTCTTATCTTAGCACTATAAATTAAAGCTGGAGCAGCAAAAGCCAATACGCTTCTGACACCTGACATCTGTTTACAGAGACACCGGCTGTGCTGAGAAATTCCTCCGGGATTCCCTGGTTAGGTCAGCAGGATGAGTCTCAGCTCCTCGCAACGCCGCGTCATGACATTTAGGCAATGTGAGGTGCTAACCTGTTCTAATAAAAGAAAAGAGTCACTTGCCAAAATTCTTCTGTATTTGCTCTTTATATCCTGTTATGGATATTGATCCAAGATGGCAGCTACATCAGTCCATTGTTTGTGTCTATGTCTGACATCCATTCTTTTGTGTGTGTTTAATGGATGGTATTTTATGTTATTTTGTCGCGAATGAGTTATCATTTTTTAAGAACATTACCTTCCAGCTATCTTATTGTGTTTTGGATGAGGCATTTGATCAGATTCATCTCAGCCTGCTCCACTTGGTCTGAGGCCTAGCTGTTATATGCTCATCTTGGTCTGAGGCACAGCTGTTAGCTATCCAGCTAAAGCTACCTAGAGAGCTTCTCGTCCCAACCTACATGGTCTAAGTGCAAACAATTATACACTATGTGTACTGGTGGGTTGCTCTACCTGTTGAGTGCTCTCGCACTGGCTGGACCATCTGTGGAGTTAGTGTCTGACGATGGACTAAACACTTTTCTGTGGATCACCTCTGCCAAGAGTGGCTACTATTCCATATTCAGATAACAAATTTTTCACATCATTTCATTGGATTTCTGGGCTTCTCTGTTGGGCAACTGAGAACCCGTACCTGCATGGACTGCAAGAGATGTGCTTATTTGAACTTAACTCTACTGTCTATCTATCCACTACTATCACCGCTATCCAATAAAGACTGTCTGGATGATTCTCCTGTTACTCATATCATGTAATATTCATCCCAATCCGGGTCCTGAGCTGATACAACTTCAAAATCCAGGCAAACTCAAAGATAGTTGTGGGTTATGTTTTATTCATGCCAATGTACATAGTTTGATTAACAAAAATGATGCTATTTGTCTGTGGATAAAGCTGACTGAATGCGACGTCGTGGTTTTGTCTGAAACTTGGCTGAAACAGTCAATCTTGAACAATATCATACGCATCAGGGGATATAATTTTTTTAGACATGATCGCACAAGAAAAGGGGGGGGGGGGG
>JAQMYJ010000037.1:1801986-1820388 GCA_030014305.1 Clarias laeviceps | reverse complement strand
ATGTCAAATTTGCTTTTTTTTCCCCTCCCTTTTTTTGTTTTGTTCCAATACACACAAAGAGAATAAACATGTGTATAGCAAAACATGTGTTAATGCAACACTTTTCTGTGAGAAATACTTGATTTTCTGGAAAAATTTCAGGGGTGCCAACAATTTTAGCAATGACTGTAAATCCTATAATATAATGACCTAATATGCTAAAATATCAAGTCAAAACATTAATATAAAGTTCAAATAATTCCCAAATAACAAGGTATCATATTGAAAAATAATATGTTGAAATAATCAGTTATTAAGTTGAAATAGAGAAATATTAATATAAAACAATGACATTAAAAAAAGAACATGATTATATACACACACATCACAGTAATGTGTTCAGAGACCGCAGTTCAGGGCTTCTGTACGTTGTAGAAGTGATACTGCACACAGATTTATTAAGCGGAAAAAGAAAGAGATTGATATATAAAAGTTATTACATCCTCCAGCTGTATCTGTGAACAGTGCTGTCGTTGTTGAATCAGGATTCATCAGCATGGCTTCTTTGGCATTTTGACTGAACTGTGAATGCTTTCTTCAGGATTTGTGTTTTTATTTTTAGTAGCTAAAAAATGTCAAACAAAAAATGGCCAGTTAATTTTCATATTTTATATCCAGAATAAACAATAAACAAGTGTGAGAATTCAGGTAAACAAATCTATAAATAAATAGCAACTGAATTGAAGAAATTAAAGAAAGAACTGCCAGAACTTTGTCACCTACAATTGGGACTTCATAACACATCCATAAGTGAGGCTAATTTCAAGATGTACTCTACAATGTCAATGTGTAAAAGTTAATACTCCTCTTAAAATTCTCTCTATATATTTTTTGTAAAAACATAATTGTAGCGAGTCACAGCATTGGGCAAATACAACCTCAGGCAAACAACATCTAACTTTTTTTCATTGTGATGTACTGTATGTATGTAAAAAAAATAATAAAATAAGCCAAAAGAGCAATGATCTGAGAGAAGCAATTGCTGCTGCACATTAATTGGAAAGGGTTATAAAAGCACTTCCAAACAATTTATAGTTCAGTGGAAAGCATTCAAAACATCTTCCCAGGAATGGATGTCCCAGCACATTCACGATAAAGTCAAATCATGTAATGCTCACAAAAATACAAAAAAAACCAACAACAACAAGAGTTATATCTCAGACCCTACAGGCCTCACTGAGCATGTTAAATATTAAAGTCTGTGGCAGCACAATTAGAAAAAGACTGAACAAGTACGGTTTGTTTGGAAGGGTTGCCAGGAGAAACTTTGTCTAACTTAAAGAGAAAGTGATTGAGGTTCACAAAACTGCACCTAAACAAACCATAAGACTCCTTGAACAATATCCAATGGACAGATGAGACCAAAGTGGAGTGGTTTGGCGTTAACGCTCAATGCTGTTTTTGGTGAAAATCAAACAGTATTTCAGCAGAAACACGTCAAACTCACAGCACAGCAGTAAATCTACATCAAAAAGGCTGAAAAAACAAGTATCAAGGTTTTGGAATGGCCGAGTCAAAGTCCAGACCTCAACCTAACTGAAATGCTTTGGAGGGACTTTAAGAGAGCTGTGTATAAATGAATGACCAAAAACCGAAGCAATGTTTTAAAGCAGAATGGATCAAAACAATGACTTCTAGTTACTTCTAGTTATTGCTGCTTAAGGTGGTTCCACAAGTTATTGAATCATGGGGGTACTTTGTATTGCCATATACAATACAAAATAAAACACATATAATTAAAAAAGGGGCACTAAGTTTTTTTTAAATCAACACCACAGCTGAATTCTATAGTCCGCATTCATTCACAGGGATCTGCTTCACACTATAAAACTTTTGATGGAAACATCTAGTAGAAACTCAAAACTTTCATCTGTTGTGAAGTTTTCTGTAACAAGGTCTAACATTCATGGAAGGAGTCTTCAGTGCGTATAACAGTCAAAGGCTAAAGTTAAAGCTTTAACTTAAAACGTTAAAGGCTTTATTCTATTGTAAAAATGACAAGCTGTGTTTTTGTCTTAATAAATTTAAGGGAGAGAAAACAAAGAGGCTGGTGATGGAATGACTGTTTATATCTGCTGTAGAGTAAGTGAGAACAGGAACTTGTTTCATGGATGTTCCAAAGCTCACTAGAGTGGTATATAAAATGCTTCAGGGTGATAGTGTTGTATTCGATCACTATATTTAAGTTCATTCGTTTTACCAGTTTTACGAATACTTTATAACATAGGAAAGGCTGTACAAAATTCTTGACCTCACCCCCAATTCTTTATATTAAAATGAAATTAAATGATGTAGATTAAATGAAAGAAATGAAAACAAACGTTTTACTGCAACACGCTGCAAAATCCCTAAAGATACAGTTTAAATCCGGTGGTTTATGTAACAACCTCATCAGCGACCACATTTCCCCTCTCGTCTGTTCTAACGGCTTTTAGCATCAGCAGTACTGTATACTAATCACTGGCCTGATCATCTGTCATCATCTGCACCTGTTTCTCACTGGGTCAGGCTTTAAGTTAGATGTTTTTTTTAATGCTTGAATGATTCATGGGTCACACAGAAAACATTCCTCTGGAACTGCTCAGGTACATGGATTGGACTGAACATGAGAGACAAGCAAGTCCTTCAGGAAGCCTGGAAAACTATTCCTCAAGACTACATTAAAAATACATGAAAGCCCAGCTCTTTGAAAGCAAAATATGAAGAACTGAGTGTGAAGACTTTTGCACAGTATATACTGTATATGAATATACAAAATGTTCACATATGTCATGCTTATGGATGTGCTCTGAAGGCCCAATGTTTCTACCGTTGAAACAGTGTGCTTACTATTGCATGTTTTTCATTATCTAGCTAAATGTTTTACAGATTTAAAACTGAT
This sequence comes from Clarias laeviceps, assembly GCA_030014305.1. NCBI lineage: Eukaryota > Metazoa > Chordata > Actinopteri > Siluriformes > Clariidae > Clarias > Clarias laeviceps. Next base: position 1,817,468 of record JAQMYJ010000037.1, on the reverse strand, counting down.
TTCTACTCACACACGAAAATAAAGCTTTGCTCAATTCTCAGGCGTGAAAGATTACTGTACAGTACTTTGTCTGCAGGGGGTTGATGATAAAATGCAATTCGCTTTTCTCTTCCGTCCATTATTTTCCCAGGTTTGATTGATGGTCTGATTTTAAGGCCCAGTTATAAACAGCATGATTAGCTTGAGTTTCTACCCACACTCTACATATGGCTTTAATTCACTTACCAAACCTTTTCCAGCATCGTGGGTGTGTTACGAATTCTCAACAGGAGCGAGCAACACCGTCAGTCTGAGGGGCTAGCACCACCAATAAGGAACAGCTCATAATTATTCATTGTTATGCGGAAAAAAAGAAGAAGCAATAACGACTGCAATGATACCGCTAGCCAAAGCACTTTTTTTTTTTGAGACTAGAATAAATTTCAAAATAATGGTTTCACACTATCACGACAAAAAACAAAAGGTCACGATACGGGCATGAAACGCAAAAGAAAGATCAGTTATGTCTGCGTTTTACCACACGTTTCTGATGAATTCAACACATCAACAACAGAGCACGAGACAACCCCAACCTCAAGAAGAAAATCTCATAGCAGATACAGGAAATCGAATTATGATGTAAGACTGTAAAAAACAATCAAACTAAAATATTCAGTAATATTTAAGAACAAATGCTACCCTTAAATTAAAAATAAATACATAAATAAATAAATATAAAATTATATATTGCTATTGAAAAAACATTTCAAATAAATAAGTCTAATCTTAAGTGTAATCCAGGATGATTTCTTTTTAAACTATGTATAATACAAAAAAAAAACACCAAAAACAATAGTAATAATAATTAAAACAAAATCAGATTGCCTTCATACATATATTTTCAGCTTTGTTAGCATGAATCCTTTGGCTACGACCACCATTTGAAGTAGATGTTATAAAGTCTTATATAATAATCTTAATAATACGGATCATCTGGCAGTGACCCTAAGGCAACTCAGTATCACAATTTAACTGATCAATTTGGTTATGAACACAGTGGTAATGTAGGATTATGGACTATAGAATTCTGAATAAATTAAGAAATAATAATAAATAAAAAAAAAACAAGAAAAGGAAACACTTTACTTAAGCTTTGTTTTATAAGACTGACATAACCACCTTGTAAACTGTGTCAATCTTAATACGCAGTCATGGTGTTCAGGTAAGGTTTTATTATATTTATAAATTACTAAATAAATAAATAAAATATATTCTCTTGGAGAAAATGATCAATCCAAATACTTAAATGGTTTTTATCTTTGGAATTAAGTTGACTTTGTATTAAAATAATAATAAGAAAAAAAAGTCAATTCTTAAATGCACCTCGATTCCTTTTTTTAAATCAATCTGCTGTGAGTTTTGTTTGATTTCTGTATTAAAAATAACAATTGTGTTTATGTATATAACTCCTTCACCGTGTACTGTTTACATATGCAAATGATTCTGCACTGCGACAAACGCACTTCTGGTCAGATGCTAACTGTTTTGTTGCCTTGTACCATTCGCATGCAGTAACAATAAAGCTGAAGTTAATCTAACCTAATCTAATCAATTTACTTGTTTAACCCTTAATCGTAAGTTGCTAACTTTTAGTAAATTGCAAGTTCCAGGAGAAAAAAAAAACCTTATTTGGAGAAAATAAGTATGTTTAAATAAGTATGTTTAAATACGTGCAAATACGTGTAAATACATTAATGTGCATTTAACTTTACCTGTGTGCTAGTTAGAATATTATTTTATGTATACATTCTTTGGAAAATTTATTACCCTAGACAGATGAAGAACCGTACATGGTAACTTCACCGACCTTGATTTGCAACATAAAAAGGGCGACAATGGAAAAGAAAAAACATTAAATCACAAAAGTGAAAAAAAGTCTTGGAAAAAGTCTTGAAATTTTGAATTCCCAAGTATTTCATTGAATGTAACATAGGCTAAGAAAAACTCAAGACTAAGCAAGTTGTAATAATAATAATAAAATATTAGAATGTGCACTGTTTATACTGTTTGTAATACTAGCCTAGCTAACTAGCTGATTTTAACATAAAAGAGAGAGAGAACAGGAACTGGATGTAGAGAGATTCCAGTCATGTGACCGGATGTTGCCATTTCACTACACAGTCAGGATTTAATATTGAAACTATCGCAGGATTTAAAATATGATCCGAACCTTGGTCTAATTTCAGAATTGATTTTATTTAGATGGGTTTAGTTTAAATCTAATATATGTGATTAAGAGGAAATTTAATTTTAAGTAACCAACCAGAGCATGTATGAGGAAGGAAAAACAGCAGGCTGGCGGATTAATTCTGTTGACTAGACATGAAAGGAAAAGTTCGATTTAGGATATGAGAACAGGTTGGATATCTTCCGTCTATAAGAGAATAAAATATGGGGCCCATTTATAGCACACAGCAGTGACAGAGCAGATTCTGTACAAAGAAATGTTGTTCGTCTTTGCTGGGAACATCAGGACACTAAGACTTCTCTAGAATTCATGGTTTTATAGACACACAGTAAGTAATAATATTGATTAAATGGTTGCGGTCCAGATAACCACTGAAAATGGAGACGTCGACGGCATACACTCCTCAAGCATGCTCATATTCACCAATAGTAAAATTACAGGGGCGTGGGAGGTCTGGAGCCTTTCCCAGGGGACGCGGGGGATGGTCGAGGTGCCAGTATATCCCATTGTACACACTGATAATTTGGTAGACACGATTGGAACAGTTAGAGTTAGGATATAAGAACAGGTTGAACAGATCTGCATGCCTCTGGACTGTGGAAGGAAACTGGAGGGGAGAACCCCACTAAGCACAAGGAGAACATGAACAGTCCATGCACGCAGACCTGAGGTGGGAATCAAACCCTCAACCCTGGAGGCGCAATGCGACAGTGCCTCCTATAGTACAATGTATTAATATTATTGTTGGAATATAAATCTCATAATCCTTTTTATTCAGATTTAGGAGTTCTCAACAGATGGCCCTCAAGCAAGCAACAAAATTTTCAAATAATTTAGAGCACACAAAGTTGATTACTGTGGATTACCAACTGTAAAAAAAAAAGTTCCCCTATTTAGAGTTGCTGAGTTTAATCCAGAATTTGCAGAAATATTATGACAGGGAAAGTTCCTCATATTCTGAGTCTATTTAGGGACACATGCTCTAGTCAATTCAGTTTGCTTAAATGCTTATTTTAAGCATCTAAATAAATGCTTAACTACAGCCAAAATATATATTTTAGCATGAAATATTCTGGCTGGATTTAAGTACAGGACAGTGGGGCGACTTATCCGAGTCAACATCGTGCCTACGTTTAATTTCAGAATCATATGTAAATTTTGCTTATAGAATCGAGATGCATTAAGAACTGTTTTACATCCACATGGTTGAAGTCGAATTCAAAATCAGGGCCTAAACATTTCCACCTTTAATGTGGCCAACAGGCCCAAAGCTAAACTCGGATTGGGGATGATACGAGCTATTATACTGCATGCAGCTAAAATTTACAGGTTTAAACGATTTTTTAGACTTTTGCTTCTTCTTGGAAAAAATCTACTATAAAATTTTCCTAAATATAAATATAATATAGGAAAAAGTTTAATCCCTAAACAATTAGCGTATAATATGATATTCCAATAAAACCTACTTTACCGTACTAAAATTGCTGTGAAGATTCAAAGTGGAGTTTAATATTATAATAAATCACATGCAATGAGAATAACGTCAGTTTTAGAAATGACTTCATCAAAAATAAGTCATAACCAAAAGTTAAAAAAAAAAAAAAAAGCAAAGAGTGACGAGGTCAGCGGTGAGTCAAAACCAGGAGCTGAACTCATTTCTGAAACTGATCCTGATACTGTTATATCTCAGGCAGATAGCTACCCCATCCAGAAAAAGGCACTATGGATGGCTCGGAATGCTGCTCTTGAGCAAAATCCTGGTTTTGACTGATCGCTGGTCTTCACTTTCAGGAACCACCTTCGTGTTTAGATGTTACGGGGTTGCATGCTGTGCAAAGCTTTCTCACCCCAACCATAAGAGCAGCTTTATCCACTTGTACTGAGACTTTCTCGCTAGATAAACATCCCACTTCTGTGATAAGTGATTTTTTTTTTTTCCTTGGTACCTGAAGAACAAAGGCAAAGACGTCTGGCAGTTAAACGCTCCCAGACAAAAAGCCTGTGGACTTCCGACTGTGTAGAAAGAGCCGGATTCCTTAGCTTAAGGGCTTGGAAAGTATCTGCTTGTAACTTCGTTATGGCAAAGTGTTATGTTGTTTTTTTTTTTTTTAAGGTTTCCCGACCTCTGACTGAACAAAGTTCCTATTTTTTTTGACTGTACCTTAGAAAGTCTTGGTGCAATTGTTGTCCACTTGTGCTCTGCGCTGTCGCAAACAAAATGGGTGGATTGCTAAAGATAGAGGTAGCCTACCCAGTAGACAACATTAAACAACAAGAAGGAGGTGGGGAAGAAGACGCGTGAGTATGCGTCCAGTTCCAAAATATCTATGTGGACTCTGCCCTTTCTCCAGGCTCCTCCTTTGCATTCCTCGTAGCAGCAGAAGAAGCTCTGGCAGTCTTTTCCATCCAAGCACTCGTATAGACAGGCGTCATCAAATTCTTGCCAGTACATGGCGTTGTTCAGAGCGATGACTGTAGGAGGAGGTCCCACATCCAGCACTGAGTAGTTCTGTAAGACCAACAGAATTATTGTTTAATAATTAGCGTTATTAGTTATGTGCTAACAGAGGCAAAATAACTAAAACTCAGGAAGTAATCTTATGTTAATGAGACAAAAGCTTTGAATTTGGATCTCATTTGCGATAATTAATAAGTGTACCCTTGTGAATATTATACTCAGGCACTTTCCTTCTACCATGTGCTCAGTTTGTAACAATTGGTCAACGTCACGATAGATCCTGAGCTTATCACAGGAATGCTGAATGTGAGGCCAGAACAATTAATGCGACACCAGTCCACTGGAGCACATCATGCACACATGTATTCACTTTCAGGATCAACAATGTAGCATAGCCAGTTCACCTACTGCCATGTTTTGGAAGAAAACCCACACAATCACAGGAAAGACATGTAGAACTCCACACAGACTGGATCAACCTTGGAGATCCTGGAACTGTACTGTCGAAACACTCACTTGATTCATGGTATCAACATGTTAGGAGTTCAAGTAAGCAGCTACCAAACACACAGAACCACCTTCTGGCTATTCAACTAGTTTCTCAGCCATTTCTCAGCCAAATTGGGGTTGTGTGTGTGAAAATGGCTGTAATTCCTGAATGGTTAACACCAAACTTTAGGTCACACTGTTTAAATTAAAGCTGAAAGTCGTGACTTCTCTCACATCCAAAGTGTTTCATTTCAAATTCAGTGTGGTAGTATACAGAGAGATCAAACGCCAAAGTTTGTACAAGCAAATAATCTTTACCTCCACCACTGACTAGGTAGCCAGTCTCACTGAACATTCCAGCGAGATAGCCATGGTGTTATGTGCAGGTAGAAGTGTGTGCAGATGGATGCACCTGGTGAAATGGTCAAGGACTGTAGTGACAAATGACAAATAATGGATACTACGAGCAAACATACAGTGCAGTGCATATAAATTTTTTTTTTGTATATTTGTCACACTTAAATTATTCAGATCATCAAAAAATTTATATTACATAAAGATAATCTGAGTAAATACAAATCGCAGTTTTTAAATAATGATTTAATTTATAACAAAGAATAAAATAAATCTGCCCAAACCTACCTGGCCCTGTTTGAAAAATTAAATTTTCCCTTTCTAAATTATGAACTGTAATTTTTGGAAAGCTAAGTTAAATATCATTTGCCACACAAAGGCTTCATTACTGCCAGACCTTTTGTATCAAGAAATCACTTAAATATAACCTGTCTGACGATGTGAAGCACGCTAAAAGATCTAAAAAAGCAACATGATCTGAAGAAATTCAATAACAAATAAGAAACAAAGTAATTGATGTGTATCAGTCTGGTTACAAAGCCATTTCTAAGACTTGCGGACTCCAGCAAACCACAGCGAGAGCCATTATCCACAAATGAAGAAAACTTGAAACAGTAGTGAACCTTCCCAGGAGTGGCCGGCCTACCAAAATTACTCCAAGAGCACATGACTCATCCAGGAGCTCATAAAAGAACCCAGAACAACTTCTAAAGAACTGCAGGCCTCACTTGCCTCAGGTGAGGTCATTGTTCGTGATTCAACAATATGAAATAATAAGAAAGAATAATAAAAAATAAGCAGCTTCAGGACCTGGATGACTAGCCATAATTGATGAAACCATGAATTCTGCACTCTACCAGAAAATCCTGAAGGAGAATGTCCAGCTATCAGTTTGTGACCTCAAGCCTCAAGTGCACTCGGGCTATGCAGCAGGACAATGATCTGAAGCACACCATCAAGTCCACCTCTGAATGGCACAAAAAACACATAATTTAAAGTTTTGGAGTGGCCTAGTCAAAATTTTTAGTTAAAGTCCAGACTTAAATCTGATTGAGATCCTTAAAGAGGCTGTTCACTCTTCGAAACCCTCCAATGTGGCTTAATTAAAAAAATTCTGCATAAAAGAGTGGGCCAAAATTCCTCCACAGGGAGGAACTGACTATTGCCAGTTATCACAAACACGTGATTGCAGTTTGTGGGTGGCACAACCATTTATTGGGTTTGGGGGGGTGGGGTGGGGGGCAATTACTTTTTCACATAGGGCCAGTCAGGTTTGGACAACTTTTTTCTCTTAATAAAAAAGGTATTTTGTGTGTAACAACTATGCAAAAAAAAAAAAAAAATCAGATTACAAATACTTTTTTCATACTTTAGTTTTTATGGCACTGTATGTAGAGAACTGGACTGTATGTGGAGTATTGTTCTCTCTTGCTTTTGCCCAGAATGTTACCAAATCCACAATTATCATTTTGGTTCTCCAAAGAAATCCAAGTATCTTGTCTTCACAGTTTGGTAACAATTTATTCACTGAGCTTCCAGAACACATTGTATAAATGTTTTATAAAGCAAAGGCCAGGAATTTATAAAAAGTTTACTCTGAAACTTACAAGGTCACATTAGGGTTGGAAATTTTGGACTGTGTGCTAAAGCAAACAAGCAGGTGTGCATGTGTTTATTAGTTTAATCTGGCCATCACCCACATAAAGAATCCACCCACCTACCAGAAATCAATTATTAACCCATGTCACAACGTGCTCTGGTACCAAGTTTGCTTGTCACCAGCACTGTTTAAACAAGGTACTTGGTATTTAATAACATTTACGTACCTCCTACTCAGGTTCATGGACCTGCTAAGAAAATTTTTTTATTGTGTTCCTGGAGAATCTTCTGTCCTGCACGTTTTAGTGTTTACCCTGCTTGTCTTTGTGTTTGAACCTGTGAAGTATGGAAGTGAACACTTCCTGATCAGGAAGGTTGTTTAGACAAGCTTGTACTAAGTGTGGGTATAATCTAGATTCCACTTCCGAGGTCAATTTTGTCCTGAAGTCTATAACCGGCTTGGTTCTTGATTGTCATTATACGTCTACATCTCCTCTTGCATAAATGGGTAGATAGGAAGATCTCACAGTTCTGGGCTAAGACCAACAGGTTGATGTGGGTGGCCTGGTCATCAGGCTACCACCTGTGGGCACCGTTCACAGACATGGCTCCACATAAACCTAAACCAGACAGTTTTTGTGTTACCTTTATCATGCCTTTCATGGGGGTCTATAGGGATCATCATTTAACCATCCGTTCTTCCATCATCCATAATATCCAGGTTTGCTGAAATGGTACTTTGCTTCATACTCAGCGTTCATTTAATGCAAATTGCAATCAAAGCTTATTACATAACCCACCTCTTTGTAGATGTAAATGAATATAAGTCTGAGGCATTAATTTGAAGTGGGAATAATTACAAATTTACTGGTGCTGTCTCCAGCTGTCCAATCATGATGTATTCGCACAAGAGCAGGAAGATACTGTATATATTAAAAAGTGTACTTTTTAAACATCCTGTGAATGATCTTCATGTAGAGTTGCTCAGCATCCCGGTTTCCTTAAAATCCACCATAAATCAAGATGTACGACAACTTCAGTATTCTCAGGATCTATGTTTTTTTGGACATAGATGAGCTAACTATGTACCATCAACTCAACATGAAAAATATGAATCATCAAGAGAACGAAACCTCAAGTGGAAATGATCTACCAGGGTTGTTCAAGTCAAACTGGGACTTGTGCTGAAATTCCTGGTGAATAACAAGCAATCGACATTTACAGAAGCCTTCAAAAAGACTACACTGATGAGATTCCTATCTGCAGTAAGACATTTGAATGATGCAAATATTTTAAAGATGGCTGTATGTTCGTGAAAGATGTTCCCAGCCAAGTGGCTCGGAGTTGTTCCCATGAGCATTCAGTAAGTGAAACACCTGAACCTTGAGAATTGCCAACTTGTGGAAGAGACGCATCTGTCTGTGTAAACTGTACCATTAATCATTAACCAACACCACTTGTTTGGGAGTTATTGCCATGTCCCCCGTACAGTCCGGACCTCCTGTTCGGGCCATTAAAGGAGTTCCTGGGAGGCCAGCGTTTCAGAGGTGAAGCAGGCAGTCCGATCATGGCTCCGGCGTACTGAAAAAAACTTTCTATCTTGATGGTATCCAAGCACTAGTGAAACACTGGGATAAGCGTTAGTGTAGCAGGGGATTTTATTGAGAAATAAAGAGACTATAAAGAGATTATTCTCAGAACTCTGTTCTGTTATTCTGTCCAATCAAAAGTTCCGCTTTGACTCAGAAACCTTCCATTTGAGCTATAAAAGGTATACACTATTGTAATAGCTGGTTGTTCTGCCATGGAAACATTCTGAAATTCTTCACAGCAGGAAGCTAATTTCGTGGCTAACAACAGATATCATTAGCATACATGCAAAGTATCCTTAATAAACCAAACTTTCCAGTATAACCAGAGACCGAAGGTCAGCTAGCCATTTATAACGATAATGTTGTCCCAAAAATCTCCTTCTCTGCTGAGTTGATTAGCATTTATTAGATATTTAATGAGAAACAGACAGATAAAACCTCATAAAATCCAGTAATTGAGTTTACAGAATAAAAAGTTTTTTTTATTTTTATGGATAATGTTCAGCAATCCATTTTTCTAACTGCTTCAGAATTTCCATAATGAACCTTACACTTGAGGATTTTACTATTTTTCTAGCTGGAATGTCGAAAGTTAAATGATCATTAAACTGCTATAACACTAATGTTGAGTGGGGTCAGATAGAGGAGTCATTGTGTTTCATTGCAATTTTGATGACAGCATCTGGTTGAGTGTACCAAACTGCTCCAATGACAAAATCATTGCTGCTTGCGTCGGAGCCCTTACCGGTCTTTTCGTCTTTTTACAGGTCAGCCTGCGAGCACTGTACGAATAGTAGTTGAGCGTGGCGTACTCCATGAGGGCCGCGAAGACAAACAGGAAACAGACGGTCACAAAGAGGTCCATGGCTGTGACGTATGAGACTCTGGGTAACGACGTCCTGGCCACCGTGCTCAGTGTGGTCATGGTTAACACCGTGGTTATTCCTGCGTGTAAAAGACAAACACACTTTCGTTGAGACGTGACAATTTCCAGTCATGATGTTATTTACATACAGACACCCAGAGAAAAAAAAAGTTATTCTAGTTATTTTGTGCATTCACAAGCTTTTAATATGAACATATTTTTTGTAAAGTTTTGTTAGCAAAGATAAACCACAATGGATCAGAGAGATGTCGCATTCAACTTCCAGGGTTGAGGGTTCAATTCCCGCCTTGGGGTCTGTATGCTTGGGTTTCCTCCGGGTACTCCGGTTTCCTCCCACAGTCAAAAGACCTGCAGATTAGGCTAACTGGTGCTCCCAAATTGTCCGTAGTGTGTGAATGTGAGTGTGTGTGTGTGTGTGTGCCTTATGATGGATTGACACCCTGTCCAGGGGGTACCCCGCCTCGTGTCCTAAGTCTCCAGGGATAGGCTCCAGGCCCCCGGTCTGTTTGTATACAGATAAAGCTGTACATAGACCTAGATGAGCGCCTGAGCGAGTGTGGTCAGAGAGATGTTGATTATTTTTCCTTAACAATAAGACTCAAAATGTTTGTCTTTCTATTGCCATGCAGCAGTTGTCCAATCTTTACAAAAAGTAGGTTTATTCAAGAAAGACACATTATACTTTTTATCCAGTTATTGTTGTACATTTAATGTCACCGAATGTCAAACTAGCTATATTTTTCTCCACTAATCCCTATTTTTGCTTGAAACAATTAGAAAACCTTTGACTGTTACAAAACACTTCTTCCTTACGTTACGTAAATGTCTCCTATACCAAATCTAAGTTCCTGTGCATGAGCTGTTGCTATAGAAATGTAAATAAACATATTAAAACATTAGATTTGTAGCTGCACTACCGTCGGAGTCGCCTTCATCATAAAATTAATCACCTGGACGATCAGATGTTGCTACATGATATTTTCTCCATGATGGCTTTGTCACTTGCTTCAACACCTTTCTTGTCGCATCGAATTGAAAATCCCACCCACACACTCAGACTAACTCCTTCACATTCACACTCTCCCTTGAACATTCTAGAGATGCCACCGAACCCCACTGACTGTCCCACTGTTTTCCAGAGGTTTCCATGGAAACTAACAAGACACATCTATTTCAGTCTGCCGTTTCGTCCTCTCATCCTCTGTACTGTGCCACCGCTGGTCACCCTGATTAGCTTAACCTGCCTCTCCTTAATGCACTGCCACTTTGTCAGAGAGCTGACTGCATTTCCGTGCTACAAAAAAAAAAAAAAAAAAAGAAAAAAGCGCACAGGAAGACATTTCTGCGATATGATGTGACTCACAGAGGCACTTAGTTCGAACACCAGCCCATTAGACAAACAGGGGTTTATGGAGGCGGAGAAAGGAAAGAGTGATCATGATTCCAGTGACTTGCTTGTTAAAATCATTTTGATTGCTTTGTTATGCCAACGCACAGCTTATCCATCACAGCTTCTTCACGAGGAGTACACGAGCGACAGAACAGCACAATACATTTGAGAATACATTTTCCCAGATATTCATGTGCCTTATGTATGGATTATAATATGATGAGTGCGTTCACAGCAATTCATATTCCCTTTAAAAAAAACATGCTTAAAATGTTTAAACAATAGTTCTGTAACACTTTCTAAGTTGACTTATTTACAGTAACTTCTTAATACTGTAGCTTCATAATACTGTGACATAGTGAATGGTATAACACCTGGTACTGAAACTGTAGTAACTGTAAATGTTCTGTAAAGTAATCTTGGCGTCGACATCTTCATCATCATCATCATTCTTGGGCTGTCTGTTACCATATTTTATTAACGGTTAGTGCTTATTATGCTTCATTACACCTACATATTCATTAATTTCTATAAGTGTCAGCTGGTGTAAGCATCAGTTCCATCATCTCGTTGCTGCTGTTGGGTCCTTGAGAAATGGGCCCTTAATCCTAAACTGCTCAGATGTATAATGAGATGTAAGTCACTGATATTCATAAAACTCCATACATTATCTTTAAGAATAGTGCTTATTATGGTCCATAATACAGACACAAACTTAATAAAGGTCTCATTCCATTTGAGAGCTTTTTTTTTTGTCAAATTAAGCTTGGTTGTCTTATCACACATTACATATTTTTTTTATTGTTTTACTAAGGATAGTACTTAGTAGATTATTAGGCTACATAACACCTACATAAACATTTACAGAATTTTATTAATAAGAGGTTAAATTTAGATTTAGGCTGTTTGATGTTTAAGTCAAATAACACTTGGTTGTGAAAGAGCTTTTTTGTAGTTTGATGTTCGCTAGTTTATAAAGCTACATTAAACCGACATAAACATTTACAGTATAAAGGCTTAGACAATTTAACTTGGAAACACTGCTTGATGTTAGGTTTAATAACAGTGACATTTGCTTGTGATATAACGCTTTCCTAGATGATGTAGTTTATATGAATAGTTATAAATATGTTATAAATGTATGCATCGACGTGTATCTTTCATTTCATCAACACATTTTACTAAAGTGGAATGTTTTTCAAGTTATTAGGCTTCACTGCAGTTACATAAGCATTTCATAAGGCTTATTCCAACAAGTATTGGTTCATACAAAACGTACTTGACATTACTTTTGAGTCAAATGACATACTGTTGTATTGTAACACTTTACTACAAAAAGCTAATATTTGCTACGGTGTAAGGTTTCATTATACATCCAAAAAAATGTATAAATGTTAAGTCTATAAAACTTCATATAACCATCATTAAAAATGCTTGATCTTATGTTTGATACAAATGACACGTGGTCTTATTTTGGGTGTTTCTATACTCATAATTTATTGGGTAATGTTAGGCTATCAGGTTATGAGCCTTCATAACTCCTACATGGATATTTACTAAGGTTTACTCCAGTAAGCTGACATAAGTCCTGCTTAATGCTACATTTGAAACAAATGATTTTTGGTTGTGTTATAACGCTTTCCACGGTAACTAATTTGGTTTTCCAACAATTTATGAATATGAAATATGGATGTATTAATGTATTAGGCAACATAACACCTAATTAAATATTTATTAAAACCCTAATTATGATAATGATTTGCAGCTTAATGTCACGTTTGAGTCAGGTGTCATCAGGTTGGTTGATATCACTGATATATCAGGCACATGTCAGATGACGTAATTCTGATCGCATTATCAATTATAAATAAAAAACTCATTGTACAGTATGCAGCCTAAAGCTCCACATGGTGCTGGACCGAATGTTGTGATATCCTGCATGGCATGACCTTTCCTTGGTTGTGTCTGTGAGTCTCATCTTTCTTCTGTCGTTTCTTTTCGGACTTCATTCATCAACCGGGATGTGCATAAAACAAATCTGTTTTTTCTTCTTTTTTTTTGGAGGCCTGTTCATCCCCCCCCCCCCCAAAGCATAATGACTTCTTTTGTCAGACAGATTAATTGCATCCATCCTTCTTTTCTTCCTCAACTATCCTCCCTGCTGTTTTTTTTCTCCTTCTCAACACAGGAGACCGATACGAGGACTTGTCTCCCTCGCTTCCATTTCTCTTGACCGGGATGTGACGGCCTTTGTCCGCTACCCAACCTGTTGTTATCTTGAAAACACACAGTGGGGCTTTACTGTCACGTCCATTTTATAAAACAGACGACTTAAAGAATGAAAAAAAAAAAAAACAGGCAGCAGAAGGTCATTGGCTAATTCTGTAAAGTGGGATATTGTTAAAATGGAAGGATTTATTTTTGCCTTTTTGGACTTTCAGAGATTAAATCTGGCAGATCAGTTCCCTCTATAACACATTCTCTCAAGCCATATGTGTAGTAATTCAGAAATACATTCATAAAGTATTATAATGTGCTCATAAAGTATTTTACACACTGCTAGAATTATTTATAAAGAGGCATTACAATTAATAAAAAATTTATAATTAATAAAAAAAAAATCAAGACCTGCCCTAATATATACATACGATTTCATAATGCACCCATGAAGCATTAATTACAAAGATTATTAACAAAAATAAACTAATCAAGATAAGATCTATAAGGTATATATAAGATATCTACTGTATGTTATAATACACACAATTAAGCGTTATAAACTTATACACATTGTTGGAATGAAAATGAAATGGAAATGAAAAGTCATTACAGTTTAGTGCAAACAATCACATGCACAGTTTAAAGGCCTACATATACTTTTAGAATCTGATATAATGCATTCATTAGATATTATACACATTCTAAGCATAATTACACTTTACACCTGTTTTCATTTTGCATTATTGAAATATTATATATATTTCCCTAGCCCGTCTGTGTCCTTTTTTGAAGGACTGATGATGGCACTCCAGGATGAGTTAATCTCCCAACCTTGTCACTCCAAGATCTCATGGATCTTGCCGGCCGAGTGGATTCATGTCTCTGTCTTCGAAGCTTGGCCAGATTATCATCACCCAGAGATCTCCCTCGACCCTCCTCCCCGTGAACCAATCCCCAAGAGGGGCCCATGTGACTGGACAGAACCCGCATCTCTCCTGAGAAATGACGATGACGCCGAGTGGATGGTGCCTGTTTCTACTGCGGGAGACCTTGTCACCAACTCAAGAATTGTCCAGTAGGAAGGAGGCACCCTCTAGACCAGCTGGGAGGACTGGAGGGCTTGACTCCAGGAAGACTCCCTGACTGCTCCCCATCTTCCTCATCCACAAACAATGGACCCAACTGGTGCAGGCACTGATTGATTAAGGTTCAGACCGCAATCTGATCGATGTGGCTTCAGCCAAGGCTCTGTGAATCCCCGCTCTACCCTTGGAGACCCACCTCAAGGTTCAGGCCCTTGACAGCAGCCCGCTCCCATCTATCACCCACAGAACTCCCCTCGTCAGCCTAAGGGTCTCAGGCAACCACTCAGAGCAGACCACACTGTTTATCATTGAAGGATCGCATGCCACTGTTGTCCTAGGTCTGCCCTGGTTAACCCGCCACAACATGCAAATTGACTGGATCAGGAATAGCATTGTAGCTTGGAACCCGTCATGTGCCACAACCTGATTGCGAGCTGCAGCCACGTCTTGCCTCTGCCCTGCTCCGCCACCTGCTCCCAGGCACCATGCCTCCCAAGGGCCGCCTATACTCACTGTCACCCAGGGAACTCGAGGCTATGAACCATTACATCTCGTAGTCCCTTGCAATGGGAATCATTTTCCCTTCCTCCTCCCTGGCGGGGGCCGGCTTTTTCTTTATGGGCAGGAAAGATGGTTCCCTCCATCCATGCATTGATTATAGGGGCCTGAACGAGATCACGGTGAAGAACTGATACCCCCTTCCGTTAATGGCGACTGCCTATGAACTCCTCCATGGAGCCAAAATTTTTACCAAACTAGACCTACGCAACGCATACCACCTCGTCTGTATCCGAGACAAATTGAAGACTGCTTTTAACACCCAAACAGGACACTTAAAGTACCTGGTGATTCTGTTTGGCCTGACCAACGCCCCGGCCGTCTTTCACGCCCTCATCAACGCTCAGATGTCCTCAGGGATTTCCTGAATTCCTCTGTGTAATATTAGACAGTAACCTGTCCTTTGAAAATGATATTTCCAATATTACAAAAACAGCCTTTCTCCATCTTAGAAATATTGCCAAGCTTAGGAGCATCTTATCCGTATCTGATGCAGAAAATCTAGTTCATGCATTCATGACCTTCAGACTGGACTATTGTAATGCAATACTAGGTGGTTGTCCTGCATCCTCAATAAACAAGCTTCAGTTAGTCCAAAATGCAGCCGCCAGGGTTCTCACTAGA
>JAQMYJ010000037.1:1779485-1789967 GCA_030014305.1 Clarias laeviceps | reverse complement strand
CACTACACACATACTGTACACACACACAAACTTTACAAACACTTTACACACACACTACACACATACTGTACACACACTACACACATACTGTACACACACACAAACTTTACAAACACTTTACACACACACTACAAACACTTTACACATACTACACACACACACACACACACACACACAAACACACACACACACACACACACACTTTACACACATTTTATCAACACTTTACACCCACTACATACACATTGCACATACTTTACACATAAACAAACTTTACACTTTAAACACAATACACACTTTACACATGCACAAATTCTACACACACTTTACACATAAAAACTTTACAACCATGCTGCTTACACAAACTTTACAAACACTTTACACATGCTACACATATTTTACACATAAACTTTACAAACACTTTACACACACACTACACACATATTTAACATATACACAGACTTTACAAACATTTTACACAAACTACAAACGCTTTACACATACTACACACACACACTTTACACATACACACATTTTATCAACACTTTACACCCACTACATACACATTGCACATACTTTACACATAAACAAACTTTACACTTTAAACACAATACACACTTTACATATACTTTACACATGCACAGATTTTACACACACTTTACACATTTTACACATAAAACTTTACAACCATGCTGCAAACACAAACTTTACAAACACTTTACACATGCTACACATACGCTACACATATTTTACACATATACAAACTTTACAAACACACAAATTACTCACTTTAAACACAGTTTACACACACTTTACACAAATACTAACACTTAACACATACAGAGACTTTATACACACACTTTACAAATAACAGAAACATTTTACAAATACACACACTAACTTTACCGCCCCCCCCCCAACACACACACTATTAGATTAAAACTTTTGTTATTTTTTTAACTAAATTAATTTAGTTGCTTAATTTCTTCACTTCCTCATTTTTTCTTACTTTTCTTTATTTTCATCCCCTAACAGATAGATTGACATTCCTGACTCTTCTGGTTGCATTTTAGTCATCAGTGTAAATGCACAGTGCAAGAGTAGTTTCAGTGAAAACAGAATAATATCAGCAGTAACATCCTACGTGTCAGAAACCACACTTTAATAGTCAGATTCTTTGTCCTTTTCTTATATCAAAAGAAAATGTAACTCATTAAAGATATTTTTTTGCACTTTAAAGTAAAATAAGCATTTTGTTTCAGTAATGTGTGTGTGTGTGCGTGCTGTGTTCACATGAGCTTCTTAGAAGAAAAAAACTCCACCCTGTTATTACACAGATAAGAATGTTACGCTTTCAGATGACACCAAAATAATTTGTCTGTCAGCTCCGAATATGAGGAGTTACTGTTCAGGTGTTGAATGTTTTATACACTGGATGTATTAGCAGAGTGAGTTATGTGATTTTTTTAAAGGTCTGTAAGAACTCGACTGTTTTATTAAATAGTAAAAGGTTTAGGAAAGAAACATGGGAAGAGGGGGGTTTGAGCAAAGAGGAAATAAGGAATAATTTTAAAAAGTCAACCGATGGTGCTGTCGCGGTCCGGTAGCGGCAGTGGCAGGATGAAATTTTAGCTACAGAAACCTCAAATCCAGAAGGTTTGAGGCTGTCACAATCCTGTGGTCTGTGCCGGCTGATCAGAACTGAAGGCATTGAGATCAAAGCCATGGCAGGTTGGAGAGACAGGCATGAAACAGAGGCAGCACATGCAACTACCTCAGCAGCATGTCTGTATTAAAGGCCAGGAGGCCTCTCACAGTTCCATGGTAGCAGTACAGGCCAGGGTCAAGAGCGAGTGAGCCAACGCGGCTTTCGCAGTCCACGGCTTGTTTGTGGTGGCAGGTCGGCATTCAAGGCCAATCATCAGCGTGGCATCTCCGTAATCTGAAGCGAGGAAACATGTGGATGTGGTTACATTCCTTTTGCGGAGGCAGGAGTCCAGAGCTGGGGATTTGAAGTTGAGGCAGTGGGCGAGACCTTTACAGCAACTGCGTCTCAGTCACTATCTGTAACTGAGAGCGGAAGTGCTGTGCAGCCGATCTTCTGCAAACTGCTCAGCAGCGAAGAACACTCCTCAATATTAAAGGCCAAGAGGGCACACACCTTCTCCTGAACCCCAAATCTTTGCTGTTATGTGCACATGTAGCTAAACAAAGTAATAATGTGTAGCTTATCAGGAAAAAATAGTCATAGTGGCTGCCATCATTACTTCACATGTTCTCATTAGGAGCACCTGTACACCTGGTCATTCATCTCATTATTCAATCAGGTAACAGCAGTGTTTTTAATGCAACGCATCAGACTTCAGAAAAGGGAGTTAAAAGTGATCTTAGTGATGCTTTGTGGATGAGAGAGATCAGGAGGGAATGACCTGACTTGGTCGAGCTATGATAACCCAAGGAACCACTCTGTAGAACCGTGTTGAGCAGAAAGCGACTCGACATGGACTAGAGCAGAATACCAACAGCTGGCTCACCAGGGACCAACGATATGGTATTATCACAATACCTACTGTAGGTGTTATTCAGTTGTACTGCGATTCTGTTAGAATCATGATTTTATAAATCTTATAATTTGATAGATCTATTTTTATGTTCTGTTACAATTCTAAATAAATTTAGCAAATAACTCTCTCCTGAAATATGGGATGCTGTGCTGCTTGCCAGGGTGTGAATAGTTTAGAGTGCATGACCTGTAGGATTATTGAGGAAGAAATACAACGAGTCAGCCAAAAATGTATGTATTTGGCAGAGCAACTTCCTAAAAGTATTTTCATTATACATCTGATCAGTTAAGCACCTTTCTCAATGGCCCAAAAAGGGACAACATGGCAGTCGTGGTATTTGGACCTTCCAAACCATAGTATAATGCCTTAACCACTGAGCTACCCCTGACCTCACATAAATTACACAAAAGAATTGCGATATATAATTAAACCCCCTCACGTCTGCTAAAAAGCGAAAACAACAAATCCTAATTCTAATCCTAATTTCAACTCTCTTTGAATAAACTAAAACTATAACAAGTCTTTGCTTTCTGTCGCCTTTAGCTGAACATATCTTATAGTTTCTCCTTAGTAATTAGACCAGACGTGAAATCCCTTCAAAGCACTGATTATTATTCACACCTGATGCCAAAAAATGTGTTCCAGCCCCTCGCATTTGTCCTTTAATAAAATGCCCTCCAGGTTTGATATCATAAGAAGTAAGCAAATTCCACTTCATCAGAAGAGAGGACAGGCATCGCTATGGAAACCATTTCAGCATCGTCTGGCTGCAGTGGGTGATAAATGAGTGATGAATCCGAGCCTGATGGCTGATATGGGGAAATGGACAGAGAGATAAAGATGGAGAGTGGAGAAAGAGAGAGAGAGAGAGAGAGAGAGAGAGAGAGAGTTGGGGGAGGGAGAGAGAGATAGAGAGAGAGAAAGAGACGGCATGATTTAAATCTGTTCTCTGCCTGGCATTTTTCTATCAGCACAACCCACTTAGTAATTTCAGGAATTCATCACAAAATGAGGCTATTATTGATCAAATATGAGTCAAGCCAAAATTTAGGATTTGATCATCCTGTTCCTGTCAAGGTCTATCCGGAAAAAAGTAATAATAATAATAATAATAATAATTAATTGGTGAACCTAATGCTTGAAATTTTACTATGTAGGACGTGACTAAAAAAGTTAAGGAAATAAACTTTTACTGCATTTAGTGCCGGACTGACTGTTGAGCTGTCGATCAAAACCCTTTTTTTATTGAATTCTGGTCATCCGGTGCTGTTGCAAGCTGTGCATTCAGAGCTCTTGATTTGACTCCACTATCCAATCCCACTGCCATTTATAAAAGAGGCTGTCATGTCCATTTTGGCCAGGAGATGAAAACAGAGGTCTGACTGCCAATTCATTATTTTACTGGAAGAATCTTCAGAACACGGCTATAGCCAACACACACGCAGAAGGAAAATCTCAAACGAGCAGTCATTGGGCTGTTAGAAGAGCTTGGCTGATGGACGTGAGCTGAGATATGTCCAGAACGTGACTCAAAATTGGTTTGACGTCACGCTATGCTAATTAAGCGTATTAGCTGAAGCCTAGATAATCAAGAACAGCATGTGTAATGGTGAGGAAAGCCACTAAGTAGTGCACCAGAAGGCAGATGGAAAGGGCAAAGGAAGAACCTACGATGACTCCAGCCTTAGAGTTATAGGCAATCTGGTTAATGTAAGAAGTAGGGGGTTACATAGACAAATTCAGTAATAGTTGCTGTTGTGGTGGAGGAAAATATTAGCAAGGACATAGCTACACTCTTAGGACACTCCAGGGTGTCCTCCCAAACATCAGCATACATCGGGGAAATTAACACTCATTATCAGCATTTTCAAAAACCTCCTTTACATGTCATTTGTCAGGTCAAATTCAAAATTCAAATTCAAATTTTATTTGTCACATACACAGTTATACACAGTACGATATGCAGTGAAATGCTTATACGACCGCCTGTGACCTTAAAAAATAAAAGCTTATAGATAAGAAATAAAAATGAATAGAAAGAAGTACAATAGAAAATTTATTTAACTAGAATAAAAATAAAAATATTCTGTACAAATTACACAATGTAGCAACATATAGAAAATATAGAAAACAATAGAACTTTAGTGTAAAATATAGAAATTAATGAAGTAAAAATGACCAGGGGGTGTGCAAATATGCATAAAAAGTGTCTTATTAAAGTGTCTTATCAACGTGTCTTGTGCAATGATCCAGAAGTGAAAATATAAATATGTAAGTGTAAGTGTGCATGAATCTGTCCATAAGTGTCCATGAATGTCCAGGATGAGTGCGAAGAGACAGTGCCATAATTTGGATGTTTAAAAAAGATGTTTTTAGTCCCGTGTGGTGTTGTGGTTGAGAGACCTTATCGCCTGCGGGAAGAAGCTCCTCTTCAGTCTCTCTGTGTTGGCTTTCCGGGAGCGGAATCGCTTCCCAGACCGCAACAGAGTGAACAGTCCATTGTTGGAATGGCTGAGGTCCTTCACGATCTTCCTGGCCTTGGTCCAGCACCGCTTGCTGTAGATTGAGTGCAGGTCAGGGAGCTTGGTGCGGATGATGCGCTCAGCTGATCGCACCACCCTCTGCAGAGCTCGTCTGTCCTGCATGGTGCTGTTTCCAAACCAGGTCGTGATGTTTCCCATCAGGATGCTCTTTATGGTGCAGGAGTAGAAATTCCTGAGCACCCTGGAGGGCAGTCTGAAGTCTCTCAAGCGCCTTAAGGTGGTAGAGACGCTGCTGGGCCTTTTTCACCACGGTGTTGATGTGACAGGACCATGACACGTCCTGCGTGATGTGAACACCGAGGTATCTGTCCACTCTCTCCACTGGGCTCCTGTTCATGACGGGGGTCTGGTAGTTCCTCTCCTGCTTTGTACTAAAGTCCACTATCAGCTCATTTGTCTTGCTGACGTTCAGGAGGAGATTGTTCCTCTGGCACCAGTTCTCCAGATTTCAAATCTCCTCTAGGTAGGCCGTCTCATTGTTGTTCGTGATCAGGCCCACCATGATGGTGTCGTCAGCAAACTTGATGACGGTGGTGGAGTTGGTAGTGGCCATGCAGTCGTACGTGTACAATGAGTACAGCAGGGGGCTCAGAACACAACCCTGGGGGGCTCCAGTGCTGAGAGTGAGGGAAGATGAGTCCGCCTATCCTTACTGTCTGTGGTCTGCCAGTTAGGAAGTTGGAGATCCATGTCCTGAGTCCCAAGTGCTTCAGAGTGTGGAGTGAATTATGGTATTAAATGCTGAGCTGTAGTCGATGAAGAGCCTTTTAACATAATTCCCTTTCCGAGTGTCCAGGTGAGTGAGTGATGTGTGGAGGAGATGAGAGACGGCATCATCTGTAGAGCGGTCCGGGCGGTATGCTAACTGTAGTGGGTCCAGTGTGTCAGGTAGTGAAGAGATTATGAAGTCTCTGACCAGCCGCTCAAAGCACTTCATCAGTACTGAGGTGAGGGCTACAGTGCGATAGTCATTGAGGGAAGCAGGATGAGGTTTCTTCGGGACACGGGTCCAATCCAAGACCCTGGGAATCGTTGATCCAACCATCCCATTTCTGTGATGCCCTGTTGTCTGTTTTGCTTGTTTTTTGTTTTAAACTTAGCCTTAAAGGACGCTTCCATTTTGATATAGTTTGTAGAAGTATGAACGTGGCTGTTTTTAATCCCCACACACACCAGTTCCCAAAGGAAATTCTCTCAAAGTTATTTTGGTTTGACCTTTAAAGCTAAATAAAAAGTAAATAAAATTAGTGCAGCGTGGCATTGTGTGCAGCGCTAGGTTAAAGAGTACTTTCAGGGCCACGGGTTTGGCATCACTACTCTTTGTTCAAAGACTTGCTTTCAGACGAAGTTGGATACAAGTCTAAAGTTGAGATATAAGGAGTTTCTTCACCCTGCTGTGCTCTCGGTTTCAGAATCAGTAGTTTTATCTGAGCGACGAGCTCATCCACAAAAATGAAGGACTGGCACGTCATTAAATTACATAATATAATCCATTACATTACATTAACATTTACTTTTGTCATTAGAAATGAAGCCTAAAAAAAGCACAGACACTAAAATTGTCAGAAGTGACCGTTAACTTAAGTTTGATAGGGCTTTTTGAAGGACTTTAGGGCAACTAAAGCACGCTAAATATACCAACATCCTCTAAGAGTTTTAGCTTTAACTATAGAAAAGTTGACTAGTCAACGAGTTATTATTCTTAACCAGTTATTTTTATCCAAAAAGAGTCTGCAAAAGACTTGAGACTGGGGTGGAGCTTCACCTTCCAGCAGGACAACAACCCTAAACATACAGCCAGAGCTACAATGTAATGGTTTAAATCAAAGCATGTTCATGTCTTAAAACGGCCCAGTCAAAGTCCAGACCTGAATACAACTGAGAATCTATGGCAAGACATCACAGACGCTCTTCATCCAATCTGACTGAGCTTGAGCCATTTTGCAAAAAACAAAGGGCAAAAATTTCACTCTCTAGATGTGCAAAGCTGGTAGAGACACCACAAAATATAGTTAAAGGTGGTTCTACAAAGTATTGACTGAATCAAATGCACATAACACTTTACAGATATTTATTTGCAAAAATAACTGAAAACTATTAATAATTTTCCTTCTACTTCACAAGTATGTTACTTTGTGTTATCAAATAAAATCACAATAAAATAGGTTTATGTGTGTAACCAGGTGGTTTGGACAGTAATGTGACAGCTAAAGGAAAACCCCTGCGATATACCGTATGCTTGCATAAGTTAATTGAAGCCTTTTTGAAAAGGACGCTGTCCCTTTAAGACGGTTACGTGACTCAGAGATGCAGAAAATGCTGGGAAAACCATGAGCCAGAAGAAACTTTGCTCCTAAAGCTTTGTTTAGTAAACAGCAAAACTTTTAAAAAAGTAAAAAAATAAGATAAAATAGTTTTTTTCCTCATTCAGCGTAGGTTGGATATCGTGAGCAGGTGCTTTGTGTATCCAGGGGAGAGCGCATAGGTGTATTTAATATATTGCTATAAAATGTGCTGCATGGCCTAGATAGCTTATTAGCATGACCAAGGCTAATGTCAATTAATACTGTATGCAGAGGGGAGAAGGTTCTGGAAGAGTTCCATGTATTTCTGCGGTACAAGGATGATTGTAAGTTTGTTTTATTTTCACCTAATGCCATTGTTAATGTAAATGTTTTATTTACTGGGTTCAAGTCATATTTTCCATGTGTACATAATCGGTGCAATGTGATGTGTGTGTAAGCAGTTCCTAATTGTTGTTTTGTTTATTTAAAAGGCTGCTACCATTAAAGTCTTTTGGGGAAATTTAGCCATAAGCCTAGAGGTTTCAAAATGAAACTGTATACACCCAATGGGTGTTTGATTGATTTTATTGATTTTTACTGGGTGTTTATTTTGTTTATGTTTATTTGTGTATTGCTAAGAGCTCTTAAGGCTAATATATTTAATGCTGTATTTTCTTTGTAAGATGCAGTCGGGAATAAAAGATCCCCACATGAAAAAATATTGCTTGTGTGATTGTCCCTTCATCTTAATCATACCAACATAGGGCCACACAGTTTTGATGTCAGAAGTGGGATCCTTTTGAGACGAATTTATTGAAGAAGCTGAACGTATAATTAGAGTGAGAGGGTTAACTCCTGAAGACCTAGTAGACTTCATTCTTTCCCATTTACAGGGATCAGCTTTAGATGAGGTTAAACTACGCATGAACGGGGAATTAAGGCAACTTCATGAGCTATTCTCATATTTGAGGAGCGCGTTTAGGGAGAAGCGTACTATACCCTAGTCGCTTCATGCCTTTTATGCAGGTAGACAGTTGGAAGCAGAGGATTTCCATGAGTATTCACATGCTTTGTCCCAGTTACTAAAGTCTGCTATCCAGCAGTCCCCAAGTGCAGTGTCTAACACTCAGCTCACTCTTAGAGATCAGTTTGTTGAAGGTGTGAGAGACTCCTCTCTTAGAAGGGAGCTGCATAGACTAGTTAGAGAAAAGCTCAGAAGATGGTCAACCAATCTGCCTGAGCTGTGAAGGGGTTGGACATGTAGCACGGCAGTGTATGACACAACGTGGCTCAAGGGACCAGTCAATGGTAAGGCCAAATAGTGTACCCCAAGGAGACAGGGATCCATCCACTGAAGCCAGCCAAGCAATGCTGGCAAAGCCAGAGAGCTCAACAAGTGGTGTGTTGACTAGGGAATGGTTTCTAGAACGGGAAGTAGGCAGGTGCCCTGAGGTTGATATTCGTACCTGTTAGATGTCTACTAGACACCGGGAGTAACGTGAGCACGCTGACAGAGCTTCTTTAGAGAGCATCTCCATGGGGAAGACAAGGACATGCAATGTACAGCTAAGTGGATTAAGATAACAGCAGCCAATAAGCTCCCTTTGCCTTACTTGGAGTATATCGAGCTGGACATACAAGTCATGGGAATAGTCATACCAGAATATGGGTTTCTGATTTTTCGCGATGGGGGTGTAACTGTACCAGATTCATCTCCCCCTAGCATCCTGGGTATGAATATAATTCCAAGGTGTAGGCAGTTGGTTGTGACAATGAAGGTATAATGTTTTATAATGCCCTGGGAGGAGAGTTAGATTCTGTGTGGAGGGAGGCATTTCACAGAGTACAAGAGGCAGAGCTGACCGAGACAGTGCGCACAGCTCGGGTGAGTGGAAAGCATAAAACATATGTTCCTGCATCTTCTGTAACCACAGTTAATGCTAGAATACGAGTTGGATGTGAGAACTGGTTGTTGCTAGAGTCAGGAGGAACCCCTTTGCCTGGTGGGCTATTTTCCATCCAAACCCTGGTGTCACCACACCACAGTGCAGGTAGTCAATTTCTCACAAGATGATGTCTGGTTGTCTCCTAAGGTTAAGCTGGGTGTTCTTGGTCCATGTCGATCTGTTGACAGAAGCCCTTGCCATGTAAGATTTCAACGTGTTGCGGCAGATCATGAGGAGGTAATTGTCGAACCAGGAATGACAGTAGGAACTGACAGTGAGGTGCAAATGTTTTTACAGAGGTTTCACATTGGTGGAACATCAGAGGAGCAAGTAAAGCTAGGGTCACTTCTGTTAAAGTATGCTGAGGTGTTTTCAACTAGCGATGATGATCTAGGATATACAGATAAACATGAAATTCCCTTAACCGATGACAGACCTGTCTTTCAGCCACACAGGCGCATACCACCAAATCAATTTGAGGAGGTCAGAGGGCACATCTCTGAGGTAAGACCTCCAGAGGACAACGTGCTCAGTATAAAATGCATGCCCCTATAACTGTGGTTTCAAACTTCTGGCAAGAGCCTCATCCCGAGTGTTTCTCCTCTGCCATTAAGAAATGCAAGACATGTAAGAATACATTGCTGAAGCACTGCAAAATGAATTTTTTTTACCTGTCCATATCCCCTGCTTTAGCAGGTTTCTTTTTTTATGGAAAACAAAGGGGCCTTCAAGCTTGCTTCGGTTTCTGGGGCTTGAACTAAGTCATGGTGAAATATAGATATCCACTGCTATTGTTTATATTCAGCCAGGAACATCTTCTGCACAGTGTGTACTGTACATCCTACTACACATCTGGAATAAGGCTGATTTAGCATCACCTCTGGTCATGAACTCTGTGTCATGACATGTGGTCTTTCTTTAGGAAGGCCATGGTGGACCAAGAAAAAAAGTCTAATTACATGCAAACCACCAAATGGGTTAACATGAGAGGAAAATGCAAGACAGATTCACAAGTAATTTGCCGGATCTGTCCCAATTTCTTATTAGACCCATAAATGCAGACGATTTAGATGAAGTGACTAGCAGCATGGGCACTATTTTTACCAGTACATTAGACACTGTTGCTCCCATCAGATTAAAAAAA
>JAQMYJ010000037.1:1739913-1756907 GCA_030014305.1 Clarias laeviceps | reverse complement strand
CACCCCTTCAGGCAGCTCTCGGATCGATTGATTTGGTGCGCACCAAAGTACCGAGATTGCATTCACATCAACGCAAATGAACCGAACAAAGGGACCAAACACGTTTGGTGCGCACCAAATGCTGTAGGTGTGAAAGCACCCTAAGAAGCTGACAATAAATAAGTCATTTACATAAAAGATTTCCAGCTACTAAGAGCTGAATTTTATTGACCAGCTCTAAAATGTTCTGTTAATGTAAAAAGTTTATAGTGACTTAAAGTCTAAAAAATATCACTTAAGATGTACAGTACATACAAAAACAATTAAAAAAATCTTTTTACTAAAGTAAATGTAGGAGAACAGAGTAAAAGTGATGACATTCTGTGTGGTTTTGTTTGTTTCTTTGTTTGTCAGATTTTTATTCAGGACTTAAAGCAGGACTATGGCTCCTGTCACTGAGGTCACTTACAGTTTATTACAGTTTATAACGGACGTTCGTTAGTGGTGAAGCAACAATCCAGTTGAAGTTAAAGATAATGTCTTTGTTATTTATGTATTTATTTTTCATGACGGTTTATACAATTAGTTTTTTTCAGATTCAATTTTGTGATTGTTGCGATTCAGTCTGAGTTTGTCATGTCGCCTTGTTCATTGTTAAAGTTACTGTAAAGCATAATTTAAAAAAAATTGTATAATTTTTACGATCCTTGTTGATAATAATAATGTATATATAGCAATATGCACATTTACATCACCTATACGAGTTAACGCTGAAGACTGATTTTGTATAAAAAAAAAATATGAACACAATGTAATTAAAAGTTAATTTCATCAAGGAAACTGTTATATTGGCTTAGAAATTAATTTCCAGTATAGCTGAGACACAATTACTAGCAGCTAATGAGGAAGTTTCCTCTGTGATCCCAGACATTTAGTCACAGGAGTCGTTAGAGACAGAGACCAGGACGCACTGGGTGCAAAACCAAAAAAGAAGAAAAAAAAACATCCTTCGACGAATTTTCATTTCAAACGATCGTAAACTAATCAAAGCAGCTCGATCAAAATATGTGTGTGTGTGTGTGTTTCAGTGGGATAAAAACAGCATATTCGGACCAATGTGAGCTGTAAGGACTAATGGCCTCGTTATTCTTCCCCTTCTTTGAAGTGCATCTTATTCTTTCTATCCATTTCATCCAGTTTCACTAAAATCCACCATGAGCCTTCACAAGCCTTCTTAAGACTCCTTTTAACTCACCAACCATGAACTGGATTAATGGAACAGAAGCGCAGATCATCTGTAGCATCTTTACTTTCTAATAATAGAACAAAATATTTGCCTTTTCTCTGAGATGAGTCAAAGGACAATATTTGCTCTTGGAAAAGTAACTAATAAAAATAATAATGCGCATTCGTCCTCATCGGCGGTAGTGATTAACGCCGGGTGTCACACGTCTGCCCTGCTTTCCAACACCTCTGACAGTCATTTGACCTTTCCTCATTTTTCCGTCTCATTTCAATAGTCATATCAATTACCAGGACCACCGTCACGCCATAGCTGTGACCTTTTGTGCTGAAATCCAAAGGAAGAGCACAAAGAACAGAACATTACCTCAGGCCCGGTCGGCACGGTGGAGAAAAAACACGTGCAATGACATCATTATCATTATCATTAGCTGGACTATTACAGCTGTAAAAAAAAAAATATAAAAAAAACAATAAAAGGCCAGATGGTGATGGTATGTGTTAAAGAGGAAACTTTAGGATGTGTAATAAAGGTCAGTGCACCAGGCTGCGCCTCGTTCTGTCAGCACAGTAAATGAGAATGTAGTGATGAGTCAATACTGAAATTAAACACATCTGCATTCGGAGCAATGTGGGCAAAAAATAAAGTAAAAATCACTCTTTTACTCTATTTTTTTTTTTTTGCGCAGTGAATTTTAAAGCTCTTCAGTAAATACGAGGGTCGTCCGATATGATTAACTCATCTCTACACGACATTACACTGACACTAAAACCTGATCCACAATGACATGTCAAACTTACTTTAATTTTAATTTATTTATTTTTTATTCTGGAATCAGTGATCCAAGGTGTACAACATATTGAGCAGCACATCAGCACTGAACGGCTGGTGCTTCTATTTTTGTTTTTATTAAATCATTTTTTGTTGTATTTGTTCTGGTTTACTGAAATTCAAATTGATCTTGTTATTAAAAAATACTGCATTTTAATTCCAGTCATATGACTATAACTTATATTTACTGATTTTTATTAGTCACTTTAAATATGAACTTATAATAATAAACATCAGTATTCCAAATACTCCAAGATTCCAAACACTTTACTGTTCCCAACATATCAGTATTCCAACAATTTCAATATTTCATATTCAGTGAAACCTTGGATTGCAAGTAACGTGGTGTGCGAGCATTTTGCAAGACGAGCAAAATAAATTTTAGCGTAGTGTGCAGTGCCCCCACCCTGCGTCTAACACCAGTTCTTTTTTTAAAATTATATTTTGTATTAATAATTTTTATATGAATATTATATATGACAATAATATCATCAGTGTTTCCATTATTACTTATGGGGGAAAATTCACTTTGGTATATGAGTGTTTTGATATACAAGCATGCTTCTGGAGCAAATTATGCTCGCAATCCAAGGTTTAACTGTACTTCAGTATTCCAAACACTTCACTTTTCCATAGACATCAGTATTCCGAAGTATGTATCAGTATGTATCAGTACTCAGTATGCTTCTGTATCCCGAACAATCTGATATTCCATTCACTTCAGTGTTACAAAAAATTCCAACATTCTATATACTTCAGACAATTCAGTAATCCAAACACTTCAGTATTCCAAACACTATAATCTCCAATATTCTGTGCATTTCAGTAGAAATGCAGACAGTTTATTTATGATATGCAGACGCCTTCTTGTTGCAGTCTGAGCAGACATAACACGTTGTCAGGTCTGAAATCCATTCACAGAATCCTGTCTTCCAGAACACTTGCCCGAAATGAGAAATGAAGAATGGAATGCGAGTTCAGTTATTTTATTCTTCTTTTTTTTTTTCAAATAAAGAAAGATGAGACACAAAGGGGACACAAAATAAAACATTGATGTTTACACATTTTAAGTCTGATTTTGCTGAGAACTGGCAACCCTGTCCGACAGACCGCAATCGCCTGTTGAAAATGTACGTCAGTAAAGTGCTGGCTTCCTGTTCTGACCGTGAGTTTCCTTTATATAACTGCCGGATTCCACTTCACTCAGCCTCGTGCTGCTTTCCACCATAATGAAAACCATTTTTTCCCCCCATGCAATTACATTCTGATTACGGTACCTGACTCATATAGCTGTCTTTATAATTGCAAGCATATTGGTGTTTGCACGCTGGCTCTGATTTAATCAAAATGGTTAACATGAGTCGTGAGAATCACCAGGCATCTCGAGGCGGTGTATTTCTTTATTTTGGTGACTATTTAATTCCCTAAATGCTCTATAATGGTCATGATGTGCTTATAAGAGTGACTGGGCCAATTATGTAAGATAAAGAATGAAAGGGAGTTTATATTATCGCATCGTATTTCAAGACAAATTGAAAAATGCTTCAAAAGCAATTTAGCGGCTAATTCTTGCTATTAAATTCTATTACATTTCACCAGGATCATTTTTAAATGACAGAGCACTGAGACCGCGATAAGTCACTACAGCATTACGCAGAGTCCTGGTCTGTTCGGTTCCCATCACTGAATGGAAATGACCTGCATACTGATGAACGATTCCCTGAGCAGGGATCTGAGGAATCTTCGCCAGACAGAGACATTGCACCGTTCGATCCGATGAGACGGCCTCGCCACACCGTCCCGTGATGTGCCATGCCGCACCTTTGATTCGAATGAAGATAGAGATTCATCAAGCTCCGTCTCCTCCCTTCAGCCCTAATTAAATTCCATGTGCCATTTATCATTTGGAGGGAGAATACAGACCGAAGCTCGGACGAATCGGGAATAGGGCAGGCGCAGAGAGCATTAGGCTCTTATTTAGGCGATGGGAACATCATGCCGTGTCTCCGGTGGCTGATTTGCATGCAAAGAAAACAAAAGTCTCAACATCACTGTGCTAAATGCTGAGTGTGGGAATCCATAATCTGACTCTAGATGAGATTCCGTCCTCTTTCCGCGCATTATGTAGGCTAAGCGCTGCATAAAAAAAGTTCCCAAATCGTTTACTGTTTTCTGATGAATTCTCTGGGTTTAGAGATTAAATAAGCACAAAATAAACAGAATTGAATTTATTGGTTCATATGTGTGATTTATTCTGCAAGGATATTTTTCCTCATCGTGTGTGCAAAATGTGAAAAACTGAAGGATAATAAAAATCTAGAGTTCAATAATAACAAATATTCTGTTACATGAAAACAATTCACACTATGGTGGTCAGATACCGATATGAAGTCCATGAGGTTCCTATTGCAGCTTGACCCTCATTCTCTATAGCACTTCTCCTGTACAGGAGGCCTGGAGACTATTCCAGGAGACTCGGGGCATGAGGCAGCGTACACACTGCACAGGGTGCCAAGCCATCGCAAGCCACACAAGTACACACGTTTGGAGATGCCACCATGTCCTTGGACTGTGGGAGACCCCAGAGACTCAAACCCTTGACCTGGATTATGGCCTGTTTTTTCGATATACTTCTTTTATTAATGCATGACTTGCCATATCTATTATCTATTTACCTACAGTCGGGCAGGGGGTAGCTCCGTGATTAAGGTGTTGGACTACTGATCAGAAGGTCACAGGTTCACACCCTAGCACCACCAAGTTGCCACTTTTGGGCCCTTAAGTGAGGCACTTAACCCTCAACCAATCAGATGTCTAATGACATAAATATAAGTCGCACTGAACAAGGGTGACTTCGAAATGCAATAAATTTGCTTCACCAGGGTCACTTTGCACGTTACTATGAACTCACAAACAAGTGCAAACTCCTGTGTCTTGAAGATTTTTGAAAAAAAAAAAAGAACTTTAAGTTAAAGCTTGTCACTCCTCATGTCAGTAAAACCATCACCATGTCAATGAAACCAACACCAAGTTAGTGAGAACATCAGTACGTCAGCAAAAACATCACCTCATCTATGAAACTGTCACTGCATCAGCAAAAACACTTTGTCAGCAAAATAGTTACTGCATCAGCAAAAATGTCACCACGTCAGTGAAAATGTCAGTGAGTCAGCAAATATGCTACAAATTCAGCAAAAACGTCACCAAGTCAGCACTGAAAGCATCATTGTATCACTAAAGCATCACCACGTTACAGGAAACCACACCACACCAGTGACGCAGTTTTAACTGCATGCGTTTCTAAATGCTTGTCTGCGGACCTTCCTCTATACGAGTCTCTGTGAATGAACCGTTACTATAGAAACCACGTGTATCCTCGATGACATTTCTGTCCCTGAGAAAAGTGATGGAGTTTCATGAGTCCCGAGTAAACAGATTTAATCAGTGAGCAGGGAAGGGTTCGAGCTCCAGGTGTCTGCTACTGCTCTCAGGAGGGTAACCAGTCTTATTTATATCCCAACAAAACAGCGGAGAAGCCAACCGGGGCCACTAAAGCAAGTAAAACAAACAAAAACTCCCCGGAAACATTGACTCTGCAAAAGACGCAGCAAACTGCTCCCATGGCATTGGATATGGAGTCCCAGTGAACGTGCCGCAAGCGAATGCGTTTCTCACGTCTCATATTCCTGTTTGGCTAAACAAACATTTAATACGCTGGTAAGAACCAGTACAGCTTTATGGTCCGACTCACTATAACGGCTTATGAATACAGTCATACACATGGAATTAAACTCTTGGAGTGGTGTAAGCGCTTTATCGTGATAGGATGCAGAGTCTCGGGAAACACCAGGCGTAAGATGCAAATACTCCCTGGATAAGACCCAGCCCCTTACACACACACATACACGCACATTCCCACCATTTTTCATAGCTAATACACATACTTGCATGTCTCTAGACATTTATGTAATATTTTTGGAAGGAGTCTCCAGGAAGAGTCAGAGGTAAAGCTATAACTATGGTTTCACTGACAGATACTGTAGACTGAGACAGCGCATACCGAGACTGCGTAACACTACAGAGGGATTCCCTGCAGAGAGAGACGTCCTCGTTCACACGCTTTCGAACGTCGCATAAAAAGTGCTTATGCTGCACTCTGCCATCTCATCTATTCCTCCCACTCTTTAGTTTCTCTCGCTCTGTAATCTCTCCGTTTATCTCTTTCTGTCTCTCACCCACACATCTCACGTCCTACTTAGTGCCTCCCTTGGGTTTCTGTGGCTAGGTCTCGCTTCATCCTCGTCTTTCTCGGAAATGCATCTTATGAAAAAAGGGCGTCACTCCGTCTCACACTTTGGTCTGCTGAAGTCAGAGGATGAGTCAGGAGCGTGAGCAGGTCTTCTCCTTCACTACGCCAGCAGAAAACTTCAAGACATGGGCCAATAAAATCTGACAGTTTGTGATAACACTTTCATCCAGTACCATCCCTCAGCTTTGAGAGAGAAAAAGAGAGAGAGAGATGGAAAATAAGGTCCTGACATGACTTTTTCTTCGAATATGATTCCCTGACGTGAACCCTGAAATACCCGCAATTCCCTAAAGCCAGTTTTCTTATTTATTATTAAATAAAAAACATTACTTTCCTACAGTTTGCGTACATCAATCATTCCACCAGCTAAGTTTAAAGAAATAAGGAAATACTTTCTGTCCATTAGCATGCTTCATTTACATATTGCCATCTCTTTATTTAGACGTCCTGTGAGTTAGTCTATTAGTTGATTTTAGATGTGCAGTCTCTGAGATCTGATAGGGGAGTGATCTGAGGATCCGGGTTCGGACCCGGCCGTAGGTGGGTTGCCACACCTCATGCTACCCAGCCACTGCATGCAGTACCTGGAAATGGGAACTGGGATTGCGGTGCTCCACTGCATCGACCCCTTGAAGTAAGCAGCTGAAAGAATGTTTTAGAATCTCTAAGGTCCCTCACACTGACAGAATTTTGGTTCTTTGGTCGTAACTACAATAGTATTCACTACACATTTTGATACACACACACAAGTAGGTTATTGCATTTATGATCTTTTTAATCCTAAAAGTATAGTTTATTTAGAAACTCTGACAGACCTGAAGCCATGAGTTTCTAATCCGAACCTCCTTTCTCTGTGCCCTTTAAAATCTCAGAATAAAATCCTGCAGTAAAGAGTGCAAGGTCTAAATCATGTTCACGCTGGACCCAAACACCCCACTGTAACTGTCAGGAAACAATGAGACTTTATCAGTAAACACCACTCTGTACAAGGAAACACCACTCTGTACAAGGGAACACCGCTCTGTGTCAGGAAACACCGCTCTGTGTCAGGAAACACCGCTCTGTGTCAGGAAACACCGATCTGTCAGGAAACACCGATCTGTCAGGAAACACCACTCTGTGTCAGGAAACACCGCTCTGTGTCAGGAAACACCGCTCTGTGTCAGGAAACACCAGTCTGTCAGGAAACACTGATCTGTCAGGAAACACCGCTCTGTGTCAGGAAACACCAGTCTGTCAGGAAACACCAGTCTCTGTCAGGAAACACTGATCTGTCAGGAAACACCGATCTGTCAGGAAACACCGCTCTGTGTCAGGAAACACCAGTCTGTCAGGAAACACCAGTCTATGTCAGGAAACACCGCTCTGTTAGGAAACACCGCTCTGTGTCAGGAAACACCAGTCTGTCAGGAAACACCGCTCTGTGTCAGGAAACACCGCTCTGTTAGGAAACACCGCTCTGTGTCAGGAAACACCGCTCTATTAGGAAACACCGCTCCGTTGAGAAACACCACTCTGTCAGGAAACACCGCTCTGCCAGGAAACACTGCTCTGTGTCAGGACACACCGATCTGTCAGGAAACACCGCTCTGTGTCAGGAAACGCCGCTCTGTCAGGAAACACCAATCTGTCAGGAAACACCGCTCTGTGCCAGGAAACACCGCTCTGTCAGGAAACACCGCTCTGTGCCAGGAAACACCAGTCTATCAGGAAACACCGCTCTGTCAGGAAACACCAATCTGTCAGGAAACACCGCTCTGTGCCAGGAAACACCGCTCTGTCAGGAAACACCGCTCTGTGCCAGGAAACACCAGTCTGTCAGGAAACACTGCTCTGTCAGGAAACACTGATCTGTCAGGAAACACCGCTCTGTGTCAGGAAACACCAGTCTCTGTCAGGAAACACCGATCTGTCAGGAAACACCGCTCTGTCAGGAAACACCGCTCTGTGTCAGGAAACACCAGTCTGTCAGGAAACACCAGTCTGTGTCAGGAAACACCACTCTGTCAGGAATCACCGCTCTGTGTCGAGAAACACCGCTCTGTCGAGAAACACCGCTCTGTCAGGAAACACCGCTCTGTCAGGAAACACCGATCTGTCAGGAAACACCGATCTGTCAGGAAACACACTCTGTCAGGAAACACCACTCTGTGTCGAGAAATACCGCTCTGTGTCGAGAAACACCGCTCTGTCAGGAAACACAGCTCTGTCGAGAAAAACCGAGAAACACTGAGAAACACCGCTCTGTCGAGAAACACCGCTCTGTGTCAGGAAACACCGCTCTGTCGAGAAACACCGCTCTGTCGAGAAACACCGCTCTGTGTCAGGAAACACAGCTCTGTGTCAGGAAACACAGCTCTGTCGAGAAACACCGAGAAACACCGTTCTGTCAGGAAACACCGCTCTGTCAGGAAACACCGCTCTGTCGAGAAACACAGAGAAACACCGCTCTGTCAGGAAACACCGCTCTGTCAGGAAACACCGCTCTGTGTCAGGAAACACCGCTCTGTGTCAGGAAACACCGCTCTGTTGAGAAACACCGCTCTGTCGAGAAACACCGAGAAACACCGCTCTGTCAGGAAACACCGCTCTGTTGAGAAACACCGAGAAACACTGCTCTGTCAGGAAACACCACTCTGTCAGGAAACACCACTCTGTCGAGAAACACAGAGAAATACCGCTCTGTCAGGAAACACCGCTCTGTCAGGAAACACCGCTCTGTCGAGAAACATCGAGAAACACCGCTCTGTCAGGAAACACCAATCTGTCAGGAAACACACTCTGTGTCAGGAAACACCGCACTATTTAAGAAAACACCACTCTGTGTCAGGAAACACTTTCTTTAAGAAAACCGGAGCATGAAGTATGATCCATGGGGAAACTCCACATTAATTAGTTAATTAACCTCATGGAGTACGTTGGGTTAAACTGATGCCTGAGCCATAATTAAAGAGATTAGAGAGAGCAGGAATCACAGTTTTTCTTTCATTCCACAGTCTACAATATTACCCTTTATACCTTTTCTTAAACTTTAAATCAACAACGAAAGAAATGAAGAAAAATGACAGATACAAGCAAAAAAGGAATGAAGAAAGACAAAAATGAAATAGAAAGAAATCAATTTTAAAAATCATTAGAAAGATAGAGCAATGTGCAGAAAGAAAGAAAGAAAGAAAAAATGTAAGGTGGAAAACCAAATGTAAAGAAAATAAGTAAATATAATTTTACAGGTGAAAGAGCAAAGTATGAAAAGCAAAGTATGGAAATAAATAAGAGAAAAATAATAAAGGGATATGGAATTAATTATGGGAGTATGAAATAAAGAAAGGTGAAAATGCGAGCGAGCGAAATAAATAAATAAATTACAAAACTAGACAGAGATGATGTATTGAATAAAAAAAAAACTAATAAAAAAGAGTTGAGGAAATATATCATGAAAAGAAAACTAAAAAGGGAAGATAAGAAAAGGAAAAAAGAATGAAAGAATGAGTGAAGGCAGGAGAGATGTGTGAAACATAAACTGTGTATTGTCTAAAGTGTTTGTTTGTTCCAGAAGCAGATGCTGTGGACGGGCCAATGAGACTGGTGCATGTTTTCTGCACCGCTGTATTCAGTTCTTTATTCTAAACGCTGTTTGGCAGGAAGTTGTTTGCGTCGCTTTCCTTCGCTCTGAGCTTCTCTTTGGCTCCTCACTGACTCAGATCTGCGAGTTCTGGCTGATGAGGAAAAGTTTTACACCGCTTTACTAACTCTGCTAATTCTAGGTCCTGTCTGAGAGAGGGGGCGGAGCTCGTCAGGGACACTCACTCTGTCTCTTCCACCTTCCCTCTGAGCTGCCGCATGGTTTATTTACAGCAGTGTCTGATTGTATGGTTGATTAACGAGCTGGGTGTGGAATAAAGAACCCGGGATCTGTAAGTGAGATGCAGCGGCTTCCCTCCACTCTGACCTAGTTTCCTCTTTTAGACTGATTTAAACAAACGATTTCCTTAAATGCCACCAGCACAGTCCTGCGCTCGGAGCACTGAGGATCCTGCAGCATCCTCCCCTGGCTTTAGCCTCCATCAGCATCACTAAGAACAGCGACATTACAGATGGATCAACACTCCAAGATAACACACACAAATCAATATATAAATCAATTCTGTATATAAAAATAAATCATCATGTTTATTTGAAACAATGAGATCAGAAACCTGTGATTCCTTGGTTTCTTCCAAACTACCAAATAACCCTCAAGAACCATTTAGCTCCACCCACCTACACTAAATTGCATAATACGCAAAAACACAAAGTTTGTTATCAAACTACTCATCAGAGTGTAAAACCAATTAATCATTAACATCTTGTCCTTATCCAATCAGTACTAAGAGGCGATCCGTATTTACTCAGACCCTCGTGAGACAGTACAGAGGACCAGGTTCCGTGGTCACATACAAAGGGGGCGGGAACCATACTTCCTATCAAGCTGAAATTTGTCATGGTGCATCTATGTGCTACATTGCTTTTTAAAGATCACCTGTTTTCATTAATAATTGACAAGTTTAACACTAAGCTTTCATTGTGAAACTTGAATGTTTTTTTAAGTTTGGTTCTGATGCTGAAATTATTTTAGTAACACCCATTAAAATGTATAATCATTTGCATAATATAATAATCCTCATATTATCCCTGCAAATTGCGAAAAGATCTCTAATTAACACACTTAGCACGTTATGACTTCTTTCAGAAGCAGGTTTACATCAGAGGCAAGACACTCATATTCACAAAAAAACGCTCACATTCACACGATAACCTCTTGCATTCACACAAAACAGTCATATTCACGCAATACACTCACATACCGTACATGTCGCATTCACATGACATTGAGAGTTCACTCACATACACACAATGTGCACTCACACAAGACACTCACATTTACACAAGACACATTTATAGACGATACCTCTCATATTTACACAAGACACGTGCAATAAGCTTTTTACTTTCTCACAAGACACACATTAACATGACATAGTCACTTACTGTAAGACACTTACATTCACACAGAATGCTCTCACATTCACACGACATTCACGTTCACAAAAAACACTCGCATTCACACAAGACACTCAAATTCATAGAAAATAGTCTCGTATTCAAACGAGACACTCACAAAAGGCTCTTGAATTTACATGAACTTTTATGTTTTTGACAAAATCCGATAATGTACTGAGAAGTATTAAAGCTATATGATAGCAATATGTTATGAATCTATCATAACACTACGATCGATTTTTTTAGTCATTAAGTAGCATAAAGTTTCTGTTTTGAGTTGCAAATGGTCTGTATACTTAAAAAAAATAATAATTTCACCTCATTTAAATGAAAATGAGCTTTCCGTAACTTCAAATTCACTGACAGTTTGAAAGGGTTTTGCTTTATTTAAATTTTTGTTTGGTTGGAGAGAAATAAAGACATGACATATCTCCTTATTAGTAGTCTAAGCATGAATAAAAGTTAAAATCTCACCGTCTCAGTGAATTCTGTC
The DNA here is from genome assembly GCA_030014305.1 of Clarias laeviceps. Taxonomy (NCBI): domain Eukaryota; kingdom Metazoa; phylum Chordata; class Actinopteri; order Siluriformes; family Clariidae; genus Clarias; species Clarias laeviceps. Next base: position 1,745,012 of record JAQMYJ010000037.1, on the reverse strand, counting down.
CCGCTCTACTCATCGTACTTGCATAATAACGAATGTAAATCTGAGTGCAAATGCGACAAACAAATTAAATCAGATAACATTTTTAGCCTGCTGTGTGAACAAACCCTTAATATACAGCTCTTAGCCCTGACATCCGCTCTCTGAGAATCAGCACCGTGATGTGATGAGAGAGATGATCAGGTCTCAAACAGCATGAATCAGACGTGACCGGTGGAATTAGACATTCTGCCCTGAACAGCCTTTCCAGCTAATGAACAAATCGTGACCTAAAATAGACTGAACAATGTGCACTCTAATGATTAAGAGACTTTAAGCCTATTCAGGCTTCTGCACACAGCCTAAAACCCCGAACTTTTCCTCCATCAGGGTCTTAACAACCAGAGAGTGGTGAGAAACACATGAGAACTGTTGTAGTAAAGACAGGAATTCAAACCTGAACACATTCAGAAGCCACTGATGAAGATCTCCACAGGTTTGAATAAAGTCATGCTGAAGAATGAAAATGTTAAAGTGGGAGGAATCCAATATAGCATGGAAAACTGTTTATGAGTTTGCATAAGTATTCACCTCCATTACTGTAAGTTATATAAGTCTTTCACTGAAAAATAGTCATACAGCTAGTTCCAGATTCCCATAGTCCCTCTTAGCCCTATGGCTAGTTCCAGTTAACCATATGGATTAGTCATATAATTAGTTCCACTTAGTAGTATGGCTAGTTCTGGTTAGTAATATAGCTAGTTCCAGTTAGCCAAACAGCTAGTTCCCGATTCCCATCACTTAGCAGTATGTCTAGTTCTTGGAAGCCATAAAGCTGGTTCTGGTTAGTCAGATTGTGTGAAGCTGCTTTGCAACAATGTCAGCGCTATACAAATAAAATTTTATTTAACTGAATTGAATATGGCTAGTTCCAGTTAGCCATAAGGTTAATTCCACTTAGCAGTATGGCTAGTTCTGGTTAGACATAAGGCTAGTTCCCATTAGCCACACAGCTAGTTCCACTTAATCATATAGTTAGTTTCAGTTAGCCATATGGCTAGTTCTAGTTAGCCATACAGCTATATCCAGTTATCCATAAGATTAGTTCCACAGTTAAAAATAAGTTATATTTGTGCTAAATACACTGGAGCTAAAGACACTTGATTTAGGTCAGTGGCTCTACAGAATCTTCCTGACAAACTTCACACTTGCTGTGCTGAGCAGGAAAACGTATAACGACCAACAATGTAATGTACTTCCATGCACTTTTGTTTTATTTTAAGCTGAACTTCAAAGCAATCGAACCATCCCTTTACTTCAAACTAACAAACCATGTGTTATTTTGATCCAATCCTCAGAAGAACCTGCTTTTAGATCAGCACACACACGTTCCGCTGGTTTTTATATGGGTGTGTCTTTAATAAATCCAGACTTCCATGTCATGAAACTTTGTGAGTCTCTGAGTGGACCGTTAGCGATGGTCATGAGTAAACGCATCTTGTGTTAACAATGTAGACGAGGGAGTTGATGGCTGCTGGTGGTCTGTACAGCCGCTGTGAGGGTAATATGTGCATAATGATCACTTTGCCGTTCTTAATGCGTATATAATAAGTACTTAATTTGCCGTATCATCTTCTAAATCCTCAGAATTAGCCTCAGGAGCTTTCCAGGCTGAGAGAAAGTCTGAGTCTGGGTTTGTCCTTACAGGAAAATAAACTGCTAGTTACACCGACGATCGCTCTGCAACAGGTCCGAATTGTTTCACAGAAATATCTTCATCTGTCAGCGATTAAAACACGAAGACGTGGAACCACTGCGTTTGTCATCTGTGAGCTTCCTGAGGATTAATGCTGGATTAAAAGGTATAGGTTAACATCACCTGACCTGCACAGTCTGATCTGCAGATTAAGGGGATAATGACGAGTCCATCAGAAAGGGATTACCTCTAATTACTTGTTCTCCACCTTCTCAGGGCCACTGGGCTACAGAACTCTGCAGCTATCCTTCACTTCCTCCTTACCAATGACTAGCGCATTCGAGGGATCTAAGGACCTGGAGATCTTTCAGGTTTTATATCCACACAGGATATAATAATCATTTACTATGATTTAATTCCAAGCATTAGCACTGAGCCGCTGAGGTTCTGCAGGAGGTGTCTCTCAGAACGCCTAAGGTTCTGCAGAAGGTGTTTATCTGAGCTGCTGAGGTTCTGTAGAAGGTGTTCATCTGAGCTGCTGAGGTTCTGCAAAAGGTGTCTCTCTCTGAGTTGCTGAGGTTCTGCAGAAGGTGTTTATCTGAGCTGCTGAGGTTCTGTTGAAGGTGTTCATCTGAGCTGTTGAGGTTCTGCAAAAGGTGTTTCTCTCTGAGTTGTGGAGGTTCTGCAGAAGGTGTTCATATGAGCTGCTGAGGTTCTGCAAAAGGTGTTTCTCTCTGAGCTGTTGAGGTTCTGCAAAAGGTGTTTCTCTCTGAGTTGCTGAGGTTCTGCAGAAGGTGTTCATCTGACCTGCTGAGGTTCTGAAGAAGGTATTCATCTGACCTGCTGAGGTTCTGAAGAAGGTATTCATCTGACCTACTGAGGTTCTGCAGAAGGTGTTCATCTGACCTGCTGAGGTTCTGAAGAGGGTATTCATCTGACCTACTGAGGTTCTGCAGAAGGTGTTCATCTGAGCTGCTGAGGTTCTGCAGAAGGTGTTCATCTGACCTGCTGAGGTTCTACAGAAGGTGTTCATCTGACCTGCTGAGGTTCTGTAGAAGGTGTCTCTCTCTGAGTTGCTGAGGTTCTGCAGAAGGTGTTCATCTGACCTGCTGAGGTTCTGCAGAAGGTGTTCATCTGAGCCGCTGAGGTTCTGCAGAAGGTGTGTCTCCCTGAGCTGCTTAGAATGGGAGGAAATTTAGAGCTCATGTCCAGGATCTGTGCTAAGCACTAAAGTGAATTATCATAAATCCAGGTGTGTGTACAGATGGCAAACGATTACAGCACACCGTGTGAGTCCTACAGCTGTTTAATGTCTATGTATTTGTGTGTGTGTATGTAATAGAGAGAGGGAGAGAGACTGACAGTCTCTGCAAAAAAGAGGTTTCCCCACCACACACACACACACACACACACACACACACACACACACACACGTACAGCAATGACACAATCATGAGTTCTCACAGTGAAACACCCAACACCTCTTACAGTATATGCTTTAACAAGAACCTGTCCAGGTGTCTGCCTTTACGTGTGACACTTTATCTACACAGCTGAGACCATGTGAAGGAGACACACCACTGTACCACTGTACATCTGGATAAGAGCGCCTGCCAAATGCCTAAATGTAAATGTACATCATACAGGGAAAAGGAAAGAAAACAAAACACAAAAAAGAAGGGGAGAAAAATAAACAAGATGAAAGGAAGGCAAAGGGAGAAATAAGACAACAGGAAGGAAGGAAGGAAGGAAGGAAAGAAATCTGCTGCCTGGTTCTCCCACTGTTTTTCTTAAAGAACTCCAAATGAGTGTGATGTCTCATTAAATGCATATGACTCTGTGTGTGTGTGTGTGTGTGTGTGTTTCTTCTTGCCAGTCTGCCTCTATCACTAGGTGTCATGCTGAAGGATTTCCTCCACTCGGTTGCCATGGATACAGCGAGATGCAGCTGGTGTTAAAAATAGCTGCCGGTCGGCGGCCATGTTGCATCCTCTTAATGAGAAACATCTCTGTTGCTGTGTGACTCATTAATAAACACCTCCACACACACACACACACACACACACACACACACACACACACACACACAGTGTAGATGAGATGCACCTAAGTGTGTGACCTACAGCGTTCATCATGGCAGGCTCTCGGACGGCGTCGATAACTGAAGCCTGACGTAAACATTGAGGAATCAATTAAACACTGAGTTCAGAATAAAAGATCTGTTTAACTTTTTCATTTCACTTCAAACTTCTTCTTCACAAAGTTCACTGTTCCATCAGCTTAAGACACGACCAGAGAGACCGGAGTCATTTACGTCCACATAACTAAAAGATTCACTGATTTGTTTGCCGATTTCTTTATTGGTTCCTTTGCTAATTTGTTCACAGATTCAGTTGCTGATGTGTTTACTGATTCCTCTTTACTGACTTGTTCGCTCATTTCTTTTCTGATTTCTTCCTTGATTCATTCGCTGATTAGCACAGAATATTTTTTTTCCCACGGATTCACTTGCTAATTTGTTCATTGATTAATTTCCAGAGTTTGTTTTGATTAATTTCTCACTGGGGTTCAAACTGTTTATCAAAAAATGAAAAGATAAAAGAGAGAAGACTCGTCCTGGTGTCCCGCTTCTGTTAGAGATCTTGTCACATGGATGCCCTCAAGGTTTCTTTCTCTTCCCATCTCAGGGAGTTTTTCCCTCAGCACCGTCATCCTTGGCTGGTTCATCAGGAACAATCTGATCATTTTGATTCATACACACTTCCTCCCACATTTAATACTCTTTCCCATAATTTTATTTTGATTCTGTAAAGCTGCTTTGCGACAATAACCATATTTAAAAGCGCTATATAAATAAAAATTTAATTGAGACGAGGAGATTAATGAAAAGAAAATCACTGGAAAGTAAAAGTCATTAAAAAGAAAGAAAAGGAAAGAAAGTAAAAAAAAGCTAGAAAACAGAAATAAATGAAGGCAAAAGGGATGAGAGAAGGTCACCTTTTTAACCAGTAGTTACAATAGGTGTCTGTGGTCAGTGTGTACATAACTGCGAATACGACTTTTAGCGCATTAAACATTTACAGTAATAAAGCCTGAGTTATGAGCTGTACAGGACCATCATGTTACCATCACAACTCATCTTAGAGAATCATTAAAGAAAAATGACTGAACCATTCCTACATAAATCTAGGTGTGTGTATTATATATGTGTGTGTATAGTATATATGTGTGTATGGTACGTGTGTGTGTATAGTATATGTGTGTGTATAGTATATATGTGTGTGTATAGTATATGTGTGTGTGTATAGTATATGTGTGTGTATAGTATATATGTGTGTGTATAGTATATGTGTGTGTGTATAGTATATATGTGTGTGTATAGTATATGTGTGTGTGTATAGTATATATGTGTGTGTATAGTATATGT
>JAQMYJ010000037.1:1677508-1691730 GCA_030014305.1 Clarias laeviceps | reverse complement strand
TAGTAATAATAATAATAATAATATCAATAATAATAATAATAATAGTAGTAGTAGTAGTAGTAGTAATAATAATAATATCAATAATAATAATAATAATAATAATATTATTACTACTACTACTATTATTATTATTATTATTATTATTATTTATATTATTATTATTATTATTACTACTACTCCTATTATTATTATTATTATTATTATTATTATTATTATTTATATTATTATTATTACTACTACTACTACTACTACTACTATCAATAATAATAATAATAATAATAATAATAATAATAGGAGTAGTAGTAATAATAATAATAATAATACAGCTTAAAAAAATTTAAATATCATGAAGCAAGTGAAGATGTTAAACCATAATCGATAAAGTAAAATCTTTAATCAATAGAGCCTTGTTGCAATAAATTTCATCCCGGACTGGTGTGATGACAAGGTCACAGGAAAACCTAGTGCTGTTGCCAGAGAGTTTGTCGTAGTTTGGGAACAATGAAAAAATAATAATAATAATAATAATTTAACTATGCACAAAAAACTGAAAGGTACTAAAACAGATGCTAAATCCACAGCTAAATCCCATCCTGCGCACTAAACTACTAAAAAGTATGTTCTAATAATAAGTACTAAATCCAGGGCTCTATGTGACATTTTGCATTTCATTCACTTCTTCACACGTCTCACAGGCTTTACTCAGAGCCTCTCTTGCAGATCTGACACCAGATGTCCACTACATACGTCTCCAAAACCTGGTCAAATTAAAGAGTTTAATAAATGCAGTTTCACACAACATTCTACAGTTTCTCAACATTTCAATAGGATTGAAATGACTCCCAGTTTCTAGATATTGCTAGACAATATCTGAATGAAATGAAAGCTGCAGCCATGAGACGGTCCTTAAACTCAACCTTGTTAGCATCTGAATGTGCGTTGAACAACAAAGACCGTAAGTGCTGAAGACGGTCATTCGAGTCTGAAAGTCAGTAATGAGAAGCACATCAGCCTCAGAGCAGACAGAGGGTTAATGTAGGAGCAAGAAAAGGGGTCTAATCAAGAAAGAAAGCCGATCTGAATAATGTCGCGCCCCTGAGTCCTGTGAGTGTATCACAGACGGACCAAAAAATGGCTCATATCCCCTCGTTCACCTTAATCTACAGCGCACACAGCGCACACAGCGCCCCAGGCTTACTGCTATTCCATCAAATTTAACCAATTGACATGAATTAAATTGTAAGCCTATGCTTTCAGGGAAAGATCTGCCATGCAATCTACTCAGATCAAATCCAAGCCGTGCAAGAGGACTATGACGAGACAAAGATGTGAACCTGAGATGTTCAACACCTACAACAGGTCATTCAGACACCTGAGGTCATTCAGTGCCAATATATACCGTATATATCAGTTTATATACAGTATATTAGTGTATATTTATTAGCTGTAAGTCCTGTAAACCTGTTCAGCTGGTACTTTTCTGTCCAGTTTTAGGTCTGGTGGGTCCTGACAGGAGCCCAACTCGTCTCTGATGCTGTAGCTCATCCTGAAGATCTTCACCAGTTTCTTGCCGACTCTAAGCTGATGAATGATTGGCTGATTGGATAAATACAGTATGTGAATGAGCAGGAGGATTTCCTATTAAAGCCCCTGCTGAAGTTACAGTAGAGTTCAGATCTTACTGGATCAGGTCAGAACAGAACAACAAAAAAAAAAAAAGCCAGATGATGCACCATGATGTTTTTGTCTCTCTGTCTCATGACAGGTGCAAACGACTCCATTTCACATTTGTTTGACACTTAAATAACCCTGAAATCTAGAGTTCGCTCTTTCTCTCACCGCCGCTGGTGTGTCCCACATGCACACACACACAACATGATAAGGCTGTTAATTCAGGGGTTTCAACAGGTTTGAAGATGTCACACACTCTGTATGATACCAACAAAGAAAGAAAGAACTCAATTCTTTAAACCAGCATATGGACAACATGAGAGATTCACTTCAGATTCATTCCAGGCCGAGTGAAACCAGGGATTTTCTCTGTGTGTTTCATTGCAATCAGAACATTCAGCTCCCAGTCATCCTCCATGTTTGGATGGGTTTTGGTGACTGAAGGACACACAGCTGAATCATATTCTTATTTTTTTATGTTTATGGTTGAGTATAAATGCCGTCAGTGAGCTCTTAATTAGATCTGAAAGTTGGGGGGTTTGTCAGTATGCATTAGATATGTGTGTGTGTGTTCGTCAGAGCTTTGAAGAACATAACTTAATCTGTCATTTGAATTAATTGGAGATTTGACCTTAAGGAAAACAAAAGAATAAATTTTGGGTGTGAGCTCTGAAGAAAAATCTGACTTGAAGCCCAGGTTATTCTAAGCAAATATTAAATTAAGAATGGAATGAAACACTGCGTGTGTGTGTGTGTGTGTGTGTGTGTGTGTGGTCTATTATGGTAAAATAATCATCACCAGGGTCTTCTTAATATATTAATTACAATCACAGGTGGTTTTTTTTTTTTTTTTTTTTGTGAGTATGTGAAGCCTCTACCAAATGAGCAGTTGCTATGGAAACGGTAACCCATTAAAACAAGCACATTAAGATAAACCAATCAGAATGCAGAATTGAACATGATGTCATGATATATAATTTTCTACAATTACAAAAGTTTATTCAATATCACTACAATAAAAAAACATTTAAAAAAAAAACCTAATTAATAGGTAAAAAAAGTCCATTCTGTCCAATTATTCTGACTCTTACAGAACTTCTACCTAGAAAGAGTTAAATTTATGCGTGTAGGCTTTTTAACAAACAGACTCTGTGAGATTGGACATAATTCGATGATCAGACAGTCTGTAAATTGTGTCACTATCGATTTCTGCACACGTAGAGCAATAAACAACGTGGACAGAGGGACGTCTCTCAAAGAGAGAGAGAGAGAGAGAGAGAGAGAGAGAGAGAGAGAGAGAGATGGGAAAAGATAGAACCGAGTTACATTGATTACATTAGAAACACATCGTTTACCCACAATGCACTTTGAGTTGAGGGCCAAGATAACGAGGCTTCTTCTTATTGTATTGCAGCAGTTCATAATTCCTTACTGGTTTAACTATATACTGGTTTGTGTGTGTGTGTGTGTGTGTGTGTCTGCAATGATGAAAATATTGAAAATATCAGACCTTTCTGCAGTTCTTACAGCTTTGTAAGCTTAAACTGAAGCTTTGCCACAGTTTAGCCTTGTCTTTACCGAAACAAACAAACAAACAAACAAACAAACAAACAAACGACACACTACATGTTTTAATTATGTTCTGCAGGTGAATCGATTCCGAGTCGAACCAGCGGTCCAAGCCCATCTTGCTAACCATGTGTTCTCATTAATAACATGCCACCAAGTCGAACACCACGACGCACTTCGCAGCGTGAACACCTGTCAGTCAAATCCCATCCAATCTAGACCTCCTGATTAGGCCACACATCACGGTACATCCCTAAATCACACTAATACATCAGAGGTCATGGAGAGGTCGAGGCTAACATGCGCTAACGAGACACTCGCATTTTATTGTTAACTTTTTAAACTAACATCACACTGCGATATCCACAATGTTACACAACGTATCGTTCTCTGTCACACTTATCATCCTGTGTCGGGTTGCAGCGAGCCTGGAGCCTGGAGCCTGGAGCCAGGGGCCTCATGGCACAGCGCGGGGTACGAGCGTGCACACACACACACACACACACACAGACACTCAACACCCATTCATACACTATGGGCAATTTGGAAACAACAGCCCACAGCACACAACGCAACACCGAGCTTTAGAGATTAACGCAGTTTTAGCAAGTACTAAGCGATACCACTCTTTAAACTACATCATATTTTAAACAACTCTAAATAAAAGACTCCATAAATGTCCATGATTGATAAACACTCCTGATGATGTAATTTCTACATTGCATTTGCACATCAGTACTGGTATCGATGAGTACCGAAAGACATGTCCTCGTACTCGTCCATTTGGAAAAGACTTTTGGGTTCCACCAGAAAAAAATATAAATAATAATCATATATAACATCTCCCTTCTTACCCTGACACGCCCATCGCTCTGGAATAGGCTCAATCTGGACTCATCAGGTCACATGACCTTTTTCCATCGCTCCAAAGTCCAGTCTTTATGATCCCTAACAAACTCAAGCCTGATTTTTACTGTTGATTCTTTACCATGCAGCTTCACCAAGAGTTTAAGTATCTTATCCATCCAGGTTTAGATAATGTGTTGAAGGGTTTTTAAACCAAGTTCAGTCATTTCAAATCTCCTTAGTTGTTGTCTTTGCTTGATGCAGCCTGAAAAGGTGGATTTTTATCTTTGACCAGGCAGTGTGTATAAAACATGTGATTGAACATTCAACATGCTCTGCCTGGCTTGAGTTTCAGCTTCTCAAGCAAGAAAAATGGAATTACAGTGCATATTTTGTTAAATCTTGAAACCTTAATGGCTTGGCAGTGTGAACTATATCCGCCATGCTAACTGACACTTAGCCAGACTGTTCAAAGTGCTTTCTGGATGTGGAACGTTGCAGACTTCTGATGGTCAGAAACAGCCCCAACGAGCCCAGTTTCTTCAGTTTTCTTCTCAAAACAAAAGACAGTAGCAGAGAGTGGTGGTGGTGGTGGTGGTGGTGTACATACAATAGGCAGTACTGAACGCTAGCTTTGCTAACCTAATTTGAGAATAGCATGAACCCCAGCGCTTAAAATGCAAATCAAACTAAATGGCTTTCTCACAGATTATTTTATCTGCATTTAACTCGTTAACTCGAATGCCATTTCTTTTCGGGACTAAGACCTGTTAGCATAAACATGACGAATGCTTTTGCTAGCGCTACAACTGACCCCAGTCTTCCCTAAAGCACATCAGAAAAAAAAAAAACGTCAAACCGGTACGAGTAAATATTTAAAAGGAGAACCCTTTAGAGGAACCGTTCTGAAAGCGAGATGTAGTGAAGTCGACTCACCTCCGATGTCGGGGCGGAGCTTCTTATCGTACTCCTTCAGGAGGTTGTTCAGGATCTGAGTGGCGTCCATCTCGTTCTTCTTCGGCGACAGCATCTGACTGACGGTCACGTCGTCGTACTCCTCGTCTTCAGACGCCAGGGTTTGAGAACTACAGGAGACACCACATCTCTTATTATAGAAATGTTATGGAAACTAATCAACGGCAAGGCGGCGTTAATGTTGCCACACCAGAGTGTTTTGTTCCTCTTACACCACCGCAGCCATTACGACTGTTTTATTTCTTATAGAAGCTTCATGCTGGGAAGGTGTCCTCGGCTTATCTTAAAGCTGCGCTACACATTCCTTTTCTCACCAGCCTCACTTTATTCTCTCTCTCCATAAGTTCATAAGATAAAAACGCATGTTACCAAGAAAGCACCAGAAAGCAGAGCGTCCACCAAACAACAACCTGTGACCAAACAGTTACTATAGAAACCATAACGTATTAGGGCGAGTGCATTAATAAAAACCCAGAGCTGCCGTTATTTGTTTTTATGCACCAAAGATCTGGAGTGTACCATAAAACATTCAGGACGCGCCATCTGTCCCTGGCTGGAAAAGAAAAGAAAAAAGATGAAAACACATGACTGCTGCTGTGATACTGAAACAACATATTATTCCATGTTTATACCTCAGAGTTTACAATTTCTTCCTGTACAGTATAATGTACATAATTTATACCCTTCGATTTTAATCCTGTTTTATTTTGTTAACTTTTGTAAATATTAGCTGAAATTTTTTAGCATTTTAAAATACTTATTCTTTTTGTACTATTTATTGAAAAATACTATTTTTAATTTAATTGAACTCTCAAGTGCAATTAATTTCATCATAAATAAATGTTTATTTTAAGGTAACGCTCAGTCGTATAAGCATTTCACTGCATTATTGTACTGTGTACAGTCGTGTATGTGACAAATAAAACTTAAATTTGAATTTGTATTTTATTATTATTATTATTATTATTATTATCATCACATTTTATTACTTTTTTGTATTAGTAGCATTTATTTTATGGGGGGGGGACACACCAATGAGGAAACCAACTAAGTACAAAAAATTAAACAAATATTTAAAACATTTATTTTGCCTTTTATAAATATTTATAAATAGATGAATAGATAAATGTTTTCTTTGCCCTGATGTATTGGCACCCTGTCCAGGGTGTACCCCGCCTCGTGCCCTAGTCTCCTGGGATAGGCTCCAGGCCCCTCGCCACCCTGTATACAGGATTAAGCGGTTTAGATGATGAGTGAGTGAGTAATGTGTTCTTTTTACAGATCATTGAAGATGATAGATTTCTCTTCCTTTTGCAGAACACTAAGGTTAAAGACGCACAAAGATAAAAAAAATAACCCTCCAGATGCATCGTGCTTAAAACGGACTCAGAACGTCTGGGATTCAAAACCAAATTCATTATTCATCCTTCATTATTATTTCACAACCTAAATTGAGCTTTTTGCCTGAACAACACACACACACACACACACACACACACACACACACACACACACACAAAGAATACCCCAGTGATACAGAATTTTGCAATGTTAACCCTCTCTGCTAAGTATCCAAAATTATAAGAAAAAAGTGAAAGGAAAATTAATAAATAAATCAAAATGTAAATTATGTAGGAATCACTTCAGAGAATTACTGTAATTTAACACCAACCTATAAGCTGATTTCTGCTGATATCTAGATTGATTTCTTGTTCATTTTCAGCACATATCAAATATAAATCAAATAAAATTATTATTTATTTAATTATAATGAACCATAAATGGCATTAAGACATTGGACTACAGATCAGAAGGTCTCAGGTTCAAACCCAAGCGCCACCAAGTTGGGCCCATGTTGGGCCCTTGAGCAAGACCCCTAACCCTCAACTGCTCAGGTGTGTCTCATTTATGAGATAAAAATGTAAGTGGCTCTGGATAAGGGCATCTGCCAAATGCTGTAAATGTAAAACCACTGAGATAGCATAAACGAGTAAATAAATTAAATTAAATAGCATGAATAAAAAAATAAATAAAAGCAAAATAGCACATAATAAAAAATAAAAACTTTTGTCCCAGACTGCATTTTTTAATTTTTATTTTTTGGTTTTTTTTTTTAGCTGAAACATTATTAACCTGTATGAACAATGCAAAAAAAGACAAAAAAGGGCAAAAAAAATTCTTTCATTCAGAATATACTTTTATCAAAATTTTGTATTTTTAAACTCACCACGAAACACATTGTGATTAATGTTATAAGGAGTTGTAGTCTTTTGTTTGTTTTTTTGTTCAGTCTAACTGCTAACAGTCTAAAGTCTTTTGACTTTTTCATGTATTGTATAATATAAACATTTTCCAGGCAAGAACACATACAGTGCACACACACACACACACACACACACACAGAATACCCCAGTGATAGAGAATTTTGCAGTGTTAACCCTCTCTGCTCAGTCATACAAAATCACTTTAAAAAAAAAAAAAAAAGAAACAAAGGGGAAATCTAAAGGATATTGATTTGTATGATGCATGAACGGGTTAATAAGCTAAATAGGTGCAATGCAATGAAAAGTGTTTACAGAAACACCAGTAAGAGAATGTCTTTAGTCGAGGCTGTTGGTGATGCACACTGGAGTGTGATACTCTGGGATACACTCTGTGGTCATGCATGTGTTCATGGGCATTTCTGAGGTGCAGGAAACCGTTATGAAAACACTTTCCACACTGACAGGTGATGGGAGGAGTGTGTGTCTAATACTGTGTACAAGTACAGAGCTACAGGGTTAGAGGAGAACATGCTGCTGAGAAATGAAACCAGATCATTAAACACAGGTAGCATCTGAAGCACCGCAGAACACATGTCAAGATATCAGGAGTCAGGAGGAGATGAAATGAGAGGATAGGAGAAGAGAGGAGAAGAGAACCGATGAGGGGAGAACAGATGAGAGGAGAACAGAGGAGAAGAGAACAGAGGAGAGGAGATGAGATGAGAAGAGAGGAGAAGAATACAGAGGAGAGGAGAACAGAGGAAAGGAGATGAGATGAGAGGAGATGAGATTAGAGGAGGTGAAGCTGCGCCACACGCAGGATCGGAGAAGTTTTCAGGATGCTTCTGCAACTTTAAAGCTATTAATAAAGGGTTTTATTTTTTGCTGGCACACACACACACACACACACACAGACTTACCATGCATGCAACACGGACAGAAGTACGACATGGAGCAGAAATTTGCCCGACATGATTATAATTCCGAGCTGCACCGCGGATCCTGATAAGAGGACGATGAAGATGATGATGAAGAAGTGGCACAGCCTTTTCCTTCCAAGCTCCAGCCAGGGAACCGAACCCGAACCGAACCGAACCCGAACCGTGATTTATTATTTCTCCAGGAAGAAAGGAATCAAAGAGGCATTCCGAGTGTGTGTGTGTGTTTAACCCTCCTGTAAAAGTTGCTGGAGCTGTGTGTGTGTGTGTGTGTGTGTGTGCGCGCGGTGCGCGTGCGGGGGAAGTTGCGCGCGTGCTGCCGAGGCACAGCGCAACTCCTGCGCGCGCGGCGACAAGACGGACCTGCCGACTAGGAGCGCCCCGCGATAAGCCCCGCCCACTTCCTCTCCTCATTACGTCATACCCACTGAAAAACACGGCTTGGCACGAGCCTGGCAGGTGGCTACAATAATGAGTGGAGAAAACCAACCAACAAACAAACAAACAAACAAAAACACAAAAGTAGTCGCAAAAAATACAAAATAAGAATTTACCGTCTCACAAAACGAAACAAAACACATCTGAACGCCTGACGTTTTGAATTAACGGCGCAGTTATACATTGGCATGGAATGTTCTCACCTGGACAAACACAATCTGTAGAACAGAAAGTCTAAGTCTGAACCATGACGTCATTACGCGTCTGAGAATTCCTGTTTGGAAAGCTGGTTGCTGGTTCTTTGAGGTTTAAAGGGCGTGGCTTATTATTTCATAGACACGCCCCCTCACAGACCCCTCCCCCTCTCGTTTTTTTTAATAACCGTGGCCAAAATTTTTCGATTAAATAAAATAGATAAATACAATTCAGAATAAACAACTAATTAAACTATTAATATATTTTTATTTACGAAATTCTGACTATAGAATTTATGTGCGTAAATTATAACGTTTACAAATGACAAATACATCATTCTTCATTGCTCATATCAGTGAAGTTTAATTCGGTAAATTGAAATGATTCACCTCCCCAAACTACATACTGTAGGGTTGAGAATGACACAAATATTAATCTTCACAAAGTCTGCTGCTTCAGTGTTTTTAAATCTTTGTGTCAGAAGTTACTCTGTTGTACTGAAGTATAATTACAAGCGTTTCATAAATGTCAAAGGCTCTTATTGACAATTACATTAAGTTTATGCAAAAAGTAATTTTTTAGTGTGTTGGTCTTCTTTTTCAAGACCGCTGCAGTTCGCCCTGACATGCTGTCAATCACCTTCTCCACATCCACATCCTGACTGATGGCGCAGCCCATTCTTACATAATCAATGCAAGGAGTTTGTCAGAATTTGTGTGTTTGTGTTTATCCATCTGTCTCTTGAGGGTCGACCACAAGTTCTCAATGGTATTAAGGTCTGTGGAGTTTCTTATGGATATGAACCCAAAATTGCGATGTTTTTTCCCTGAGTCACTTAGTGATCACTTTTTCCTTATGGCGAGGAGCTCCATCATGCTGGAAAAGGCATTGTTCATCACCAAACTGTTCTTGGATGGTTGGGAGAAGTTGCTCTTGGAGGATGTTTTTGTGCTGTTCTTTATTCATGGCTGTGTTCTTAGGAAAACTTTGGAGTGAGCCCACTGACTTGGCTGAGAAGGACTGATGGTAGCGCTCAACTTCATATGTTTCAATCGTGGTTTGACGAAAAGATCGAAGTCCTTTCTTGAGAAGATGAAGATGCTCTTGGAGAACCCTTGAAGGTTTTAAGGTTCTAAATAAAATTACACATCAAATGCTTTGTTTTTTTTTGTGTGTTTATTATTAAGCGTTCTTCATCCAGCGCAACATCTCCATGTTTGTTCTATTCAGAAAAACACAAGCGTATAAAGTACACAATACAGTAGCTGTTATTTAACATGATGTAAAAGTGGGCATCTTTCACAAAGAGATCTACGTTCATGAAGAACATGAAATGGGACATGTTCAGGGAAATGTGATGTATTTTAAAGGCGGAGTCAAGGGAAAACAGAGACAGGTGGCGACCCTGGTTTCTGCTGTTTTTCTTCATATCCATTTGTGTGTGTGTGTGTGTGTGTGTGTTGCTAAGGGGCTTACTCAGCTTCTCGCCCACACAGAAAAACATGACTCGATCTCGAAACAACCTGTGAGCAAGAAAAAAAAAAGGAGAAGAAAAATGGAGCTCTGCAAACACAACCTCTAAAATGTATATCAAACATTTCAAGCACAGGAGTGGGAGAAGAAAATTTAGATAGATAAATAAATGAACTAAAATTTTAAATGAATTATTAAATAAATAAAAACTCGGCTCCAGTTTGAATTGTGTAAGGCCACAGGCATGACACACTGCCCTCTGGTGGTTGATTGCAGTAATGCAGACACTGCAACGTGGACTCGCCTGTGTCCGGGTGTAAAGAAACATGGCTGCACTTCCTCTTCCGGTAGTTATACAAAAATCAGTAGAGTTAGTTACTAGTACTAGTTAGTTAGTTAGGTTTTGTGGAGGGTTGCAGTACATGTAGTTGGTTAGTTAGTTTGCTTGCACCATCTAAAATGGTAACTTTACCCCTCGGTTCCTTGTCTCAACCTTTTTTGCTTATTTATACAATAAAACATGGAGCAGCACGAAAGAGTGGAATCATCAATCAGTCAATTAATCAATAAATCAATCAATGTTTACACTGATTATTTACATTATAGTATCATTTATTCACATAAATTCATTGGCAAATTTAAATGTTAATTGATAAGTTTTTTATCAATTAACAAATTAATTAATTAATCAATTATTATTATTTAACTGAGCTAATTGAATATTTTATTTATTATTATATTTATTATTATTTATTTATTATTATTATTATTTTTTGTTCTTCCTTTTGTTTCTTAACTCTCTCTCTCTCTCTCTCTCTCTCTCTGTGTCTCTCTCTGACCGTAATGAACCTCGATCCTCATAAATGATTTCTGTAGAGGACACCAGGACCACTGATGGCTTAATAGACTGTATTATACTGTATTATAATTAAACCATGTGACACTTGGGATCATGCAGTTAGACTGAACATTAGGGATGCATCAGAGTGCGGTTATAGGACCTGCTCCACCAATCGATTAGTGGACAGCGACTTAGTGTTGTGTGTGAGAAGTGTCTTTGAGCGACAGCTGATTCAGTTATGTGAGTTCGGTGTGTGAGTGGTGTGTGTGTGTGTGTGTGTGTGTGAGCTGCTCCTAGTTCCAGCACAAACAGCCCTGACACGCCCCAGCAGGAGAACATTCCTCTCCCAGCCTCTCTTTTCTCCCTCACCCTGTTTTATACTTTGAATTAAAAATATTAATAAAAAGTTAATTTAAGAATTAAATGTTCTCAGTGCAGAGATGCTTTAGTACTCCAGTTACAAATGCGCAAGTATTCACTTCCAATTCCACTGAATTGTGAAATATATATATATTTTTTAATCATTTAATGTACTGAACATGTATTTCCACGTTATTGGGAGAATCAATGTTTTATTAATATTTTAAATAACACAAAATAAAACTGGGTAATTTTGCAATTAAAGAATAAAACATCAGAAATGAGGGAGAAAATAACTATAAGATAAAAGAACAAGAACCAAAAACAGGGAAAATAAAACCTAAAAGAGAGGGGTTAGGATACATACCGTACAGTAACATGACAAAGTGAAAGCAGGCTGGTCAAGAAGCGGCCGCTGATCGCACACTAAGTGCCACCTTTTACTCAAACAGAGGAGAACTCCAGGTGTCTAATATCCATCATCAGCTTCACAAGATCCTCCTCTGTCACTTAAAGAAAACGAGAGGCAGGCATGGTGATGGGGTGGTTAGAGATAAGAGCTGTGACAGTTTAAAAGCTAAAGTGAAAAACTCTTGGGCAGTTTGGTGTCATAAAGCACAGAGTGCACAGGGGAGCACTGAGGGTTCTGTGAAGGTCATTCAAATCAATCTGCTGATGGTTGGGACGATCAGAGGCTTCTTTATTATTTCACCAATTAAATTTAGGGTTGAGATCAGGATAATCCCGCCCTCTTACACCGTAATGTCCCGAGGAAGCCTCAAGAACGGGTTGTTTAATTGCTTTAATGAAGAGACTCGAGATCTAACATCAGATCTTAATGAGAGGAGAACGGTGGTCCTTGGAGAACATGGAGGAGAACATGATCCTTGGAACATTTGGATCCAGAGGGAAATGTTTGCTTTGAATTTGTTGCATATCATAAAGAAAAGAGAAATAACACAAGACCAACTCAGTCAACATATCAGGCATGAGTTTTATTGCTTCAGACATATTACATGACAAATGTACATCACGGAAATCATTGTTAGTTTTTCAAAAGAAGAAGAAAAGAAACAGGACTCTGCAACTTAATGAACCGTCCTTATTTATCCCTTCCGAGAGAGCACGTTGGGTTTTCTTTTCTCCTCATGACGTCTGCCGGGTCTCAGTCGGAAATCATTTCATAAAATTTATGATGTCATGATTTTGGTACAATTGCAGAACCTTTTTCTCTTGGACATTATCACTGTGTGTGTAACAAGAGTCTATAAACTGGAATAAAGTTGTAGAATGTCAATTAATCACATGTGTTTCAATCACTTCCTCTCTGGCCTCATCTATCTATCTATCTATCTATCTATCTATCTATCTATCTATCTATCTATCTATCTATCTAATGGTGCAGAACTGATAGAGGGGTTTTCATTTTCTTCACAGGAAATCAGACATCATGATCTGATGTGTATTGAAGTCTAGTCATACTGTAAGTGGACATTAAGTCTATTTTTATTATAATTATTATTATTATTATTATTATTACTTTTTGTAATTCACAGAAAACTTAAACGTAATATCCAGCGAATATAAATGTAGCAGAGGTTAATCTTCCTGAACCCCACCGCCTACTGCACTACACACAGAGGCTTTGACAAGCTGGATGAATTTAACACGAGTGCTTGAGGGACGATCTGTTCAAAAGTTAAACAGTTAAAACAAAAATCCAACCTTGGATGATTCACAAAACCATATTTTTATACATGTTGTAAAATGATTATTTTTTTTTAGTTGAACAAAACTAAAAGAAAAATCAGAATATTCTGAAATACTGACATCCACAAGTGAAATCTAATAGAACGTAAAGCAGTCAGGAGCAATAAAGACACTAGACAGACTCTAAAAATGGTTGATGAGTGATGCAAGAACAGAACAAGAACCTCCTACAGTAGCTGAATCAGAGCTCTGATGAAAGCAACACACTGTTAGCTCACTGTACTGTATGTTCGTATCTGTTCTAAGAAACTTATGATTTGTCCACCCCTGATAGGTGAGCTATTGATTTCCCAGGGACGTGTATAATCTGTGATGTTGTTATAGCCTGTTATAAAGGTGTGCTGATGTGCTCAGTCTGAGAAACCATCTCAAACCATCTCGTCCTGAAGAGATTTCAAGAACCGAGCTTAGAAAAGGTGTCTTCTTCTTCTTTAAAGATTTCACACAGAAATGTAACACACTGAGTCCTTTTATAAATAAAATGAAAAGATGTTAAATTTCTCAAGAATTAATCCATTTTATTTAAGCTTTACAGACTGCTCATTTTTGTTGGACCTAATTTAAACCCCTCTATCTATCTATCTATCTATCTATCTATCTATCTATCTATCTGTCTATCTATCTATCTATCTATCTATCTATCTGTCTATCTATCTATCTATCTATCTATCTATCTATCTGTCTATCTATCTTTCTATCTATCTATCTATCTATCTATCTATCTATCTATGTGTCTATCTATCTATCTATCTATCTATCTATCTATGTGTCTATCTGTCTGTCTATCTATCTATCTATATATCTATCTATCTATCTATCTATCTATCTATCTATCTATGTGTCTATCTGTCTGTCTATCTATCTATCTATATATCTATCTAT
>JAQMYJ010000037.1:1662483-1673166 GCA_030014305.1 Clarias laeviceps | reverse complement strand
TGTTAAGCTGCTTTGGGACAATGTCAATTGTTAAAAGCGCTATACAAATAAAATTGAATTGAATTGAATTGAATTCTTGTCATTCTGGGATAAGATACCAGAAATGAATCTCTTCAGGTCGTGCTGTTACAGGAAAATAATCTTAGTCAGGATAGGGACAGTAACTTCAACACAGGCTTTCAAAAATGAATGAATAATTGATGGATGAACAGGTGATGGGATGGGTGACATGCATGGATGGATAGATGATAGGATGGAATGGATGGGTGTACAGATGCACGGATAGATGAACTGATGGGATGGATGCATGTCTATATAGGTGGATGATCCAAAGATGGATGGATAAGAGAACTAATATAATGTATGGATGGATAGAACCCAATGGGATGGATGGATGTACAGATGTACATACTGTATAGACAGTTGGAATGCATTGATGGATGGATGGATGGATGCATGGATAGACAGGAGAAACTGGGGGTATGGATTTACAAATGAATGGATGGATGGATGGATGGATAGACAGGAGAAATGAATGGATGAATGGATGGTTGTACAGATGGAGGGTAGTTTATAAAGAGAGAATGGATGAGATGGGTATGTAGGTACAGTAGAATAACTGATGGAATGGATGGATGGGATGCATGAATAATAAGATAAATGAGTTGGATGGATGGATATACAGATGATGGATGGATGGACAGTTTAACATCAGCACACAACTACTAGGTATTTATTGTAATATCTTTCCTCTATCAGTCTTTTTCGCTCACACCAACACCCACATACTGCACACACACACCATTATGCTTGCAACCAAGCTTTGCATATTGTGCTAATTTGGGAATTTTCCACAGAGAACATTCCAGTCGAAAGCTCGACTGGGACCCTGTTTTATCCCTCCAACATTTTAACAACACACAGTGTCAGGAAGCAGCTTTACACAAATCCGAATGTAGATTTTTCTCTTTAATGAGCAACGCAGAGATGACAGCGGTGTTAAAACTCTCCCAGAAGAACCCGGGAGAGGAACTTGAAAAGGAACCTGTCTTCTTCTGGGAGACACAACCATCTCCCAGAAGAAGGAGGAATAAAAGTAAAATTCCACACAGCTCGTCATGCAAATTGTAAACACGTCACCGCTCGGCTGTTATTATCTTATTTATTGACTCAGTGAAAGACGGATTGCTTTAGAGAAGACACGCTGCTCCATGCTGCACTGAAATGACCTGACTCCTGATCTGTAGTGATCACTACCCCGCTGCTACAGGACATGGACACAGACAGGAGTGATGAGTGTAAACCAGTCGTATGATTTAAACGTGAGATTTCTCAGGAGACTCACTGCTGCGAGATGAAATTAGTCGCCTGAAGACGTTTTCACCACTGATATTCATCCTCAGCTCCAAATACGGCCTCCTGATCGGAAAACTAAAGCTATTTTGGGGAGAGCACGGCCCAATCGTCCTGTCCGATTTCACAGGGAAGGAGGTCAAGAGTGCATGACGCTCGCTTATTAAGCAGGTTAAAGGTACAAGGTACGATTCGGGGGTGTCGTCTATCCTAAAGTAAAGAAACATGCTTCTTTAAAATTGACATCCCGCTTTTTATTTCCTTCAGTGAGGTGGAAAATATTTATTTTTGTGAGCCGCTCAAATCAGTGTTCACACAGTCCTGATGCATCTAGAACTGAATGGACTACATTCAGCTTGAAGAACAAAAGGATTTCAAATAAAGAAATTAATAAATGAAATAAATAGACAAGCATTTCATGCATTAATTGTCCACTAGGTGGTGATGATGTGCTCCATTTAATTTAATAAAGAGGGAAATGGGTTTTGTTTATTTGTTTTACATTATTATCATTATTATTATTATTATTATTATATAGCAGCAGTAGTAGTAGTATTATGAATTATGTGAAATGTAGCTCTTTTAAATATACAAGTGAAAAGTAAATGTAATAAATAAGGATATTATCATTTTTTTTTATATTTTCTTTTATAAAATATTTTATAAAGAACTCATAAGTTAATAATGTTCCTGTGCAGGAGTAACCGGACCATGTGTCGTTCTTCAGTCCTGCCCTCATGTCATAACGTCTGAGCTGGTCGATGGTGGTCTCAATATAATGGCACTCACTTTGGGCTGTTGAGCCTCCATGGCCTTCTTGCCATCCCAGGCCCAGCTGCGTTTGGTGAAGTAGTTGACGGTAGCGAACTCGATGAGGGCGGAGAAGACGAAGGCGTAGCACACGGCGATGAACCAGTCCATGGCTGTAGCGTAGGCCACTTTGGGCAGAGAGTTTCGGGCACTGATGCTCAGTGTGGTCATGGTTAGCACTGTGGTCACGCCTGATGGGATGAATGAGAGAGGATTAAAGGGGCGGTTGGTAATGTAAAAGTGTTTCTGGACCTGGAAATCTTCATATAACTATACGTTATAATATAATAAAGAACCTTTTAAACCATTAGATATTTTATATAGTGACTAACCACAGTGAGTGGGGAAGATAATAATATCTAATAAATAATCTAAAATGACTACATAAGCAGGGAATAATAATAATAATAATAATAATAATAATATGATGATGATAATCAGGTACAACACATAATTTTTTAAAATCCGCTATAGATGTAGTTTTTAAACAGAATTCTCAGGCACTTTTCTCAAAGAAATTACATCGTATATATTTATATATAATTTAACACCTGAGTTGAAAAAATATTAAAGCTGTGCTAGGTAATTTAAGAAAGTGTTTTATTTAGACTCTATTTATTACTAAAGACTTTCTTTAGTAATAATACACAATAACTCAAACACAGTTTTATATACAGTATTTCAATATATTTCTATATACAGTTTGCCATGCAGTGAATCAAGCCTTTTTTTTAGGTGGTTTATTTATGTATTTGTTTATTTATATATTAATTTATTTAATTTTTTGATATAAACAAGCTCTGTCCTAAATAACAATGCAAAGCAATGCTGCTAGGTCCTGCCTCTTTTTCTTTTATGGAGTAACTGCTATGGATTTGGTGCAGTTGCAATTCGCCTCTTAGGCAGCAGAGGGCTCCAAAATGATAAACTAATATACCATGCACTATTATAGCTATTAGCATAAGGCTAGCTAGTTTGCTGGCATACTCATAGGAATACTAGTAATAATAGTTCTCTCACTCATCTTCTATACCGCTTTATCCTGTATTCATGGTCGTGGGGGCCTGGAGCCATTGCAGGGCACACACACACTACGGGCAATTTGGGAACGCCAGTTAGCCTAACCTGCATATCTTTGGACTGTGGAAAGAAACCGGAGTACCCGGAGGAATCCCACCAAGCACGGGGAGAACATTCAAACTCCATGCACACAGAGACGGGAATCAAACATGGCTGGGAATCGAACCCGGACCATGGAGGTTCAAGGCGACAATACTAACCACTACACCACCGCACTGCCTATAATAATAGTTAATCTTATGATTATTGTCTAATAATTATTATTATTATCTAATATTATCTTATTATAATATTAATCTAGTATTTTCTGTTGTTATTATTATTATTATTATTATTATTATTATTAACTAATAACAATTAGGAAAATTGCAGCTACCTTGCTAGCACACTTTACTAGTTAGCTTATAAACTATAGTTTAACCTGGATCTAGCAAAACTGGCTAGTAGTTTACAGGGTAGTCAAGTTTGCTAGCTAACAACCGTAGCCTGATATTATAGGACTTCTGGTAGAAAATTTGTGTATTAAGCCACCAGTATTTTTGCTAATCTTTACTACATCAAGCCACAGAAGTGACAGAAAATGCTAGCAGTGATGATATGATTTAGTTTGTAATTGGTTGATCAAAATTAAATTTAAGCCCCTCCCATATTTAACTGGAATAGTGAAAAGTGAATTTAACTGAAAAGTGAAACAACTTGCACTTGTTAAAGCGCTAGGAGCAGTAGAGCTAATTTAAAAAAGCTTCATCTTGAGCTGATTAGCTCTTCATTTCATCCCTCTGTGCCAGTCAATTCCGATTTCCATTTTGATGAGCAATATCGACGTATCAATTAATTAACAGCCCAGGACAGCGCTGGCCGAATTCCCCGAGGATGTCCAGGCGCTGGGGAACTGAAATGTCGTAGATCCTAAGCTTGGGTTAGGAACGGTATATACAGTACTGGTCACTAGCGAGGGATGTGAGTATCTTATCGGGTCACGTGCCATTTCCTGCATTTTAAAACAATAGCCTCAGGTGTCCAGGTGCATTTCTATTTTGAAACAATCATGATGATACACAACCTTCTTCTTACAATAGGAAGGAAATCTAATCAGTTGTTTAAGCTCTGGTCAATATAAAAAAGGTGATTTGTTTGTCCACGCCCACTGGAGCCCTATCTGGGTGTCTCCACATGACTAAAAAGTGAATTTTGCAAAATAAGTGCCCTTTAAGTGAAATCTGACACCTGTAGCATTGGACAGGACGGTCTATCAAATATATTAACTTCATGAATTGTTCTTATTGCTGATTTTGTTTGCTCTTATATAGACATCATTGCTCATATATATATTTTTTTATCTACGAGCTTTACTGTAACGTCATATTTTAGATTACAAAGTGTGTCGTAAAAGTGACCGAACTGACCAAACACAGTCCTCGCAGGGACAGACTCCCGGTTCAGCCAGAAGGAAACCTGCGACAGAATAACGGTCATGAAGCACGGCATGTAGGTCTGGATGACGAAGTATCCGATCTTTCTTTTCAGGTAGAAGTGAGCCATCATCACTGTGTAGAGGCCTGTGTAAACAAAGAGGAGGATAGAAAAATAAACGAGGGAGCGGAGAACAGATGAGCAGATGAGTAATAGATAAAGGGAGGGATTCATGGAGTGTGTGTGTGTGTGTGTGTGTGTGTGTGTGTGTGTGTGTGTGTGTGTGTGTGTGATTAAATTCTGGTGGATAAGTGCAGAGAGAGAGAGAGAGAGAGAGAGAGAGAGAGATTTCCAGGAATGTTGTCCAACTGTGTAAGAAAATGTGGTGGGAATAGTGTTCATAGGTCTACATAACACATACGTAAGCCCTTTATAAAAGCTGATACATCCTACACAAGCGTAATTCCCACAGATGTCTGCTGACATAAAGATTTATTCATTTCGATGTCAGTTGTCATAAATGGCTTATGTCGCTGTTACAGTATATAGTCCTATAAACACGCAGGCTACGTGACTTCTACTGTACATAAGCCTTTTACAACACCTGACACATGCTGCTGTAATTATCCCATGTAAACATTACAGTATGCAAGTTTATGTCAGTTGTCATAAGGGCTTATGTATAAGTTATGTAGCCTTATGAACACTAAAGCACTGTGTTTTACAATATATATCAACAATTATATACATTCAATCCTTATAAAGGTTTATTCCAACAGTCGCTGACATAAAGACAGTATTTGTCAGTTTTTATCAGTTATATTATCAGTTTATATATATGTTATATATATAAACGCCTATGTCATAGTAAAATATACATAATATTTGGGTTATGACACTTCTACTAAAACATCAAGATAACTGACATTAAAACTTCGCACCAGAGTTACATAAGGATTGATATGACTCACAACATCCAAAGCAAACCTTATGAACAGAAATATGAATAATAAAGAAGCTTAGAAACTTGAGAAAATACCCAAAACGGTGACATTATGATGCTAGTCATGAAAATCTTATAAGCAGACATAATTTCTTACTTTATTACAGCCTTGTAGAACACATTGCTATAAGTGTTCATAACAAACTTATGAGCAGAATTAATGTGCATTTAAAGATCAGCGACACTAAACATAAACATATACAGTATGACATTAGAGATTCATGACATATCAGACACCGTAAAAATCTTATAAAAGCAGGGCAGAAGTGACATGACATTGTCATAAGTGTTCATGAATGAGTTATAAGAAGATGTCAGCTGAAATACTGCTTTCATTGATCAAACACTTTCCTGTGAATGAGCTGTTGCTGTAGAAACGATAATGACAATAATATAATAGTTTAGGCAGTGTGTGTTTTTTTCTTAGTGTGTGACTTGTGTAGTGTCGTAATGCGACACACGAAGGAGATTAGGATAAAACATCAGACAATTCCTTTTAATACTCGACAAAACAAATCTGATGAATCCGTAATGATTCTGTAGACGAATGATTTCTTGATGGAGACACGTCAATCCTTGTTCTTCACACTTATGCATCAGGAGGTACAATATTAACAAAAACAATAATAACAATAATAATAATAGTTATGTGTTATCCTGTTAAACAGGAGAAGAATTAATTTGAAGGTTTATATACAGTATATTAAAAAAATCCCTTCAAGCCACGACTGATAACCGGACAGAAAATCCACTGCTGATGACTGCTGCTTTCTCCGGGCAAAATCGGATTTTTGCATCGCACTAATCCCTTGTCGTAATCTGCATCCTGCAGCTTTTCAACTCACTCGCTTCATCCCAGTCGCTCACACTGGGTCAACCTCATACGGCACAACGAGACCTGAGCTACAGTAACAAAGCAAATGAATAAGAACAAATAATTACTGCTATTAAAATAAACGGATTTCAAGGATCTCACAAAGACTCATCATGTACAGAGGACTGTGATATTGTCCTCCATTACAGAGGCTCATCACATCCAGATTGTCCCCCACTAGACCTACCCCATGCTCGTATGAGCTGGAGGAGACCCATTCTGGGATTCAGGACGGCTTTCTTGGATGTTCTCGATCAGGGGGAACCTTTCTGAAAGGAGGCAAACATGCCACAGTGGTGGATCTTCCTGCTCAGCTTCTGGAGTGTTCATGGAGAACTTCCTTTCATCGCAGAGAACAATGCTGCCATGTTGGTCAACTGGTGAGTGACTGAGGTTTTAAGGTTTTTCTTCTTTCCTTCCTTCTGTGACCACATGTGTGTGCGCGTAAAACATATTTTATTTTGTGTTTGTAAGCACGTGTGTACAGCGCGAGTGAACTGTTGCTTATAACACACGTGTGTGCGCGTGTGTAAAGCAAAAGAAAGTCTCATTAGAGAGGTTAAAGATCCATTTTCTTCCTCTCTGTCATTTTATGTATTTAATTTTTGGGGGCTGTGGAACGAATAATTTGGGTGTTCATTATTTCTTATGGGAAAATCCAATTTGGTTTACTAGTGTTTGAAATACGAGCCCGCTTTATGCTCGTAATCCAAGGTTCCACTGTATTTATTTTGAAAATGCGCAAATTGGTTTATGGAATATCAAGTAAAAGGTGACAAGTTATCACCACGTCTTCAAACACAAGTGATGGAAGGTTGACATTTTCACCGCTACCTGTCATGCTGTCTGTTTTTTGCCTTGTGGAACTCCCAGTGCTTGGTCGATCTATTCTTGATTTTGTAAAGAGGGTTTAAACCAGATTAGCAGCATTAAAGCCTTGTAAGCCTTGTTTTTCCTTCAGGTTAGGAGGAGCAGAAAAAAGGATGATAGAAAGGGAAGGAAGTGCTCCTTGGGACCAAGTAAGGCTGAGGTTTCTCTTACCTTGTAGAGGATTTGAAGAACTTTAGTTCTGAGATGCAATATAAAAAATGTCCTTTGGTTTGTTCCTCTAAGACAAACACGAGTATATGCTCATAGGGGCTTTTAGCATCATAATGGGGTTTTACATCGAACCTTTGACTTGTTTCAAAGGTCTTTCTCCAGGAGATTGTTGGGGTACCTTTTAAGGAACATAAGGGTCATTTATGATCTAAAGTAACATTCAGAATACCATGTAAAGTTAAAGACTCTAGCTTCCTGAAGTGTTTTTACATGGAATTTTCAAGGTGCTCTTGAGGGCCAAGTAAAGACAAAAAATGTTGTCTCTGCCATGTGCACGTGGAACCCAAGTACAGTATATACACTTGTGGGTTCTTTGAAGGGTTCTTTAAGGGTTTTGAATTATTAAATGCTTGATGCTTGCCCACATCCAACGTTTAAAGTGCTCTTGGAGACCAGGTAAAGACAAGACCAGGTAAAGACACTCCTAGTGTTTTATTATCATTCTCTCTAATAATTTTTATAACTTTAAATAGTTGGTGATGAGCAGAAATCAGAAGGAAAAAAATACTCAGAGAAAAAAAAGAAGTTTTCAACCATGTTTCTTAATGTACTTCATAAACCACACAGTACACTCTAATGGGTCCTTTGGATGATTACAGGGCTCTTTGCTTGCTAAAGATGAGGACATAGCCTCCTGATGGTTCATCACGTAACTCCACGGGAATTATGTAACTTACAAACACTTTAAGCAGAGGCACTGGTGGCTCAGTGGTAGGTGTTTCGCCCGGGTTCGATTCCTAGCCAGTGCCCAAACCCCCCCAGCCACTGGACGCTGTGCCAGTCCCAAGCCCCGATAAATGGCAGGGCTGTGTCAGGAAGGGCATCTGGCGTAAAACCTGTGCCAAGTTGTTGTGTGGACTGGATATTCCGCTGTGGCGACCCCTTGCCAGGAGCAGCCAAAAGACCAACAACAAACACTTTAAAAAAGTACAATTATCCCCATAGAAGCTTATCCTTCTACGAGAACCTTTAGGATTCCATGTAGAACCAAGGGATACACCCTTATATGTTTTTCAGAGACTTTCTTTGTATAATTACTTGCTCTTAGAGTTTAAGTTTACCTAGACAAACAAAGATTCTTACTGTAGATCTGTCGCTTTAGGGAAAAAATCTGTCCGTTTGAAAGCCAAGTATAAACCCCTCTTTCGGTCTTTAGATTGGTTCCTCAAGGTTTCTGTGTATCGCTGTGGGCTCTTAGCTGATCTTGGGGGCTCTACATAGAGTATTTAAGGAGTTTTTGAGGGCCAAATGTGGACATGGTCTCACTATTGCTCATCTTGGACCTACTTATGGATGTAAAATAGTTTGTGCTAAGAAGCAAGTGGATGTATACTTGTAGATAAAAACATCTTTGATTTGTGTTTTTTGTACAAACCTAGAAGGATCCATATGGAACCTGAGTGTATACTATTTAAGGTTCTTGAAATAGCTCCTTAAGTGTTCTTCAGGTCATTAAAGGCTCCTACAGTACATAGCTTCCTAAACGGGGATGCACATAGAAGCTTTATGGCCTCCTGATGTTTTACCTTGTAAGTAGCCAAGAACAAGCAACATGAAGGAAGTAGGAAGAAGAAACTGGGACAATGAAAGGTTCTTTCATTTGTTCCTCTGTTAGAGAAAACATTGGGGATTCATACTGAATTATAGAACCCTAGAGGAACCAGTTTTTAGGAGTCTATTCACAGTAAATAGTACCTCTAACAGCCCATGAACTCTTAGGTCAAGCAGATCTCGGGCCTTTGTTAATTTTAAAGCTTTATTTCAATACAATGTTGATTTATCATCATAACATCATTACATAACTGAATTACACAGATGACATTTAAGCTCTTGCTAGTCCCCGCCCACGTGTGTCTCCCCTTTCCCACGTGTCTCAGACCAGCTCTGGCCAATCGCTGCCTGCTGACATCACTTGGAAAAGCCACGAATAATAAGATGAAAGTGTAGAGATTAAGCCTGGAGCCCTGGCAGCTCAGGACAGGGATAAGTGCCCCTGTCTTCTCCTCCTCCTCTGTACCTTTTCTCTCAGCTCTATTTCTTCTACACGTTATCATTTCCATAATCCAGTCTAGACGATTTCAGTGGCCTTTTACGATTATTACTTGTGGCTCTGAACGAGATCCCAATAAACCCTTGGCTAAGTCAGGCGGTGCATTAGCATGCGTGGGAGGTTGCAGGTCATAGGCTGTAGATGCACACTGCCTTGTTGCCTTGCACTAGTGGTTCTTGAGAAGATGGAGTGAGTGCCGGTCTGTGGATAGAGGAGGGTTTTGTTTATGTGAATTTATTTATTGTTTACCTCTGCTGGTGCTGATGTCCTCAGTCCCGGCTGTCTGGCCGATTAGGTGGTACTGGTTAAGTCGTGACCCATCCTCCGCCACCACCACAGATTTGGCTGGGCCTTGGGTCCATTTGTAGACTACCTCTGAGATCGGGTAGGCATCTGAAAGAACGCAATTAGCATTAGCACCACCCAATCACATCAACATGCAAAAAAAAAAAGAGAGATTTTACATCTAACCAGTTGAGGGTAAAGGGCCTTGATCAAGCGCCCAACAGTGGCAACTTGGTGATGGTAGGATTTGAACTTTGAACTGATCAGTAGGTGCTATGAGTGTTATGTAGCCTTATAAACACTGCACTTAAGTAAGCATTACTATATCTTCTAAAATGGCTCCAAAGCACAGAGTATTATTCCATTTTATGCAGGTTTATAAAGGACTTATGTAACTGTCATGTAACTTTATGAACATCATTCTTAGTCAAATGTAAAGCTTGTACAGTGGGCTTATGTTTATCTCTCAAAGTTTGATTTTGTACACACACAGTTGCTCTTTCTGGTACTGTACAGCTTAATTTATTAAGGTTCTAAAGGTTTATGTCAGAGAGGTTTTATGTAGCCTTATGAACACTTCTTCTAAGTAAGCATAACCGTACAGTATGTTCTAACATGCCTGTTTATTCAATGTTTATTCTCTCTCTCTCTCTCTCACACACACACACACACACACACACACACACACACACACACACACACACACACACACAC
>JAQMYJ010000037.1:1644517-1656971 GCA_030014305.1 Clarias laeviceps | reverse complement strand
ACTGACTCTACCCTGACTCCACCACTAACTCCACCCCTGACTCCACCACTGACTCTACCCTGACTCCACCACTAACTACACTCCTGACTCCAACACTGACTCCACCAATGACGAATTGCCAGGGATAAGGTAATTATATTAATTGACTTGACTTTGACTATATATGCCGCTCACTAAGCTCCTGCTGTGCAAAATTTCCATACACAGTACTGGTACATCGACTGTCCACTTAGTTGATTCAGAAGACATTTATTCACTAATATAAAACAACAAGACAGGCCCACAATCAATCCAGGGTACAGACTCAAGCATTTTAGGCTGAGTGTAAAAAGACAACAAAAAAAAACAGAAGTGTCCTGTTTACATAACCAGTAACCAGGTTCTCAGTGCAGCACTCAAACCCTCCTCCTGAGTCAGAGCCTCACACCTGGAACATGTGACAGCCAAATTTTATGCATCTGAACAAGCAGAGGGTGTTTCTTCTCTATCGTGACAAGAGCCCTTGTGTTGGAGTTCGATGAGGATTTGGAACAAAAGATAGACACACATAACGGTTGTCAATATCAAGGACAGGACTTTTACTGTATGTGTAAAGAAGAGAGCCATTTGTGAGTTGTTTTTGTATCACCATGTCCTGCTATGCTATTAATCCAACTGCCATAACTACCTTAGAACAATAAAACAGAGAGAGAGCAGGCTAAGTGATGAAGAATGCCTAAGGGGGGATAAAGACGAATAATTTTATTCCTACCAATTGGAAAGCTCTTGACTGCTGTAGATCTAAGGAACGCCACAGCAGGGGGCACAGATGGAGCCGAGAGAGACGTGGAAAGACAAAAAGGGCAGCACGAGAGCTTTTAGTGAACGGTTTTCAAAAGACCGGGCAGGAAAATGAACAGGGAAATAAAACACTACTGAGTATGTGGACACAATAGTCTGACGTCATACGCCAGGTTTCCTGCACCATTTCATTCCCTTTACAGCAGCAGCTCCAGCAGCTGATCGATTTACTGCTGTTCTACACTTTTTCCTCTGAAATATGTACGTCAATGCTCAAAATGATGGTCTGAAAGATCCCCTGCAGAGTACTTGATTATAAGGTACCACTACTATGTACCTTTACTGTATTTGGTGCCTTGCTACAAAAATATAGATGTGTGCATGCAATAAATGGTGGATGTCACTTTTGTTCAAACAAAAATTCCAATTTTTTTTTTTATAAATAGGGTTTAGCATACCGGACCCTTGCTAGTGCATTTCATGCACAACAGAACGCCATGTTCGAATCCATTATGCAAAACTCTTTTTATTTCCTTTTAATAGAATTTCTGCACATTTTCTGCACATCTAATGTAAAGCATGAACCAGTGAGAAACAGGTTCAGATGATCAGGTGCAGACGAGAGGGGAAATGAGGTCACTGCTCAAGTTGTTGCATAAACATCCAGTTTTTAAATTGTATCTTTAGGCACATTTCAGCCTGTCGCAGTGAAACATTTGTTTCTGTTTCTTTCAGGAGTGTGTCATATTTCACTAATCATGAAACATTCCATCTACTTTTGTGATGTTCTGTGATGGAGACTGAGATACTCGTTCTCATCTACTGTAGGACATGAATAGGTCAGATTTTTTTACTGAACTCATCAGGAATCAGGAAAGATCAAACTCTTATCATGCGTAAATGATATTTTTATTTCATGTTTAAAATCTAAAACAAATTTTTCCAAAAACTTTTAATGACATAACGCGAACAAAAGCCACATTACTGTTATTCTGAACACGCCTGATGCTTTTGCTGGAGACGACTGTCAAATTAGGCATCTGTCATTGTTATTCAAGCAGCCGAACAAAAGCTTTTATGTAAGTCATTATACAAGAGGATGCCATGCTTCAAGGAAATACATTTGTTGACTAATTAGAATGTTAAATGGCTAATGAGACACGTCCGCTGTCAGCTGCGTCTCATAATGGAGTTTTAAAAACCTTACAAGTGTCTAAAACTTTTCAATCACTAGACAGACGAGACAAAATTTAAATCGTCCTTGATGTGACTTGGCGAGGTAGATTAAACATACGGTTATAGATCTCGCATGCTTTTACTCCTTAAACCTGCTAGTTTCAGCAACTCCCTTACTGCTTTAAGCCACACCCACATCTGATTTGTTTACATGTCCTTCTAAAACTATTTTATGCCACGCCTAGATCTGACTTTTATACACATACAGTGAAACCTGGGATTGTGAGTAACGTGGTTTGCGAGTGTCCGCAAGACGAGCAAAGATTTGTAATAAATTTCGACTTGGAAAACGAACAAGTCTTGGTTTACGAGCACCGAGTATCATGAATCACGCATTCTCTTCTTGTTTTGACGCCGAGCGTCACGTGATCACAACTGAGCCAATGGTTTTTCTCTCTCTTGTGCTGTGGAATTGTGGGTAATCGTCTCTCCTGCTGGGTCTTTGTGCTCGTCTCTTACTGGTATAATCAACATCCGTGCACGCGTTTACTGTTTACTATAACACTGTGACCACGTGTGTGTGTGTGTGAAACATATTTTATTTTGTGTTTGTAAGCGCGTGTGTACAGCGTGTGTCCTGTTTCTTATAACAGACGTATGTGCCGTGTAAAGCAAACGAAAGTCTCATTAAAAGGTTAAAGATCCATTTTCTCTCTCTCTGTCGTTGTGTGTGCGCGCGTGTAATTTGACACCGTGCCGGGTCACACTCTCTCTCTCTCTCTCTCTCTCGCCTTTAGTGTGTGATTGTGTGTGTGTGTGAACCACTCCCTCTCTGCTTCACACACACACACACACACACACACACACTCTCTCTGCTCTACACAGAAACACTGCTCTGTTGCGATTCTTTTCAAAGGTAAAGTGCAGGTTAATTTGTTTGTTTGTTTTACTTTACAGCAGTGAGTGTCATTAACGATGCTCCTTGCTAATTTTTCCGACAAAATAGTCTTTCCTTTAATGTGTTTGTGTGTGTGTTTGTGTGAAATGCAAAAAAGAAGGGTTTCTATGTGAGATGAAAAGGGGGAGACGCGAGGGGCTGAAATTAAAAATCTCCTCTTACTTTAGCTTCACACACACACAAACACACACAAACACACACAGCGCCTGCGCGCATAAAGGGAAACACTTATCTGTTGGGATTTATTTTTACTTTTTTTAAAGTAAAGTGCAGGTTAATTTGTTTTATTTTTACTTTAAATTTTGTGTTAATTATTTTTATGTATTTATTTTTTTGGGCTGTAGAACGAATAATTAGAATTTCCATTATTTCTTATGGGAAACTTTTATTTGGTTTACGAGTGTTTTGGAATACGAGCCACTTCCGGAAAGAATTATGCTCATAATCCAAGGTTCCACTGTATTACAAATATCTATTTAAGCCCCGCCCACTTATGATTTGTTTGAACAAAATTACAGAAAAAACAATATAGGCCACGCCTACTTCTGATTTGTATACGCTTAACAGCAACTTTTATTTAAGTCACTCCCACTTCTCATTTGTATACACAATTGCCATTTAGCTTTAAGCCACACCCACTTCTTGTTTATATACACAAAAAAATGAATTTAAGCGCCACCCTTTTTTCATTTGTATAATTACTGTGCAGATTCAAGTCATGTCAACAACTTCACAACCTGTTGTATGCACATATTGCAAATATATATTCAAGCCACACCCACTTTTGATTTATTTAAACAAATGACAAAACTAATGTAAGCCACACCCACTTCTCATTTGTATACACAAGTTACTATGCAAATTTAAGAGCTGATTTGTTTGCAGGTAGCTTTAAAACATGCTTAAGCCACGCCCACTTCTGATTTTCTTAAATTATTCACAGCACCGTTGGCCAAATTCCAGTTTTTCGGGATAACGGCTCGGAGTGAGGCGGTCAGGTTATTTCACAGAGAACATCTGACCCTGGACAATCCCTCCATGTGTGTGTGTGTGTGTGTGTGTGTGTGTGTGTGTGTGTGTGCGCATGCACCCTAATCCAGTCCTAACGTGACCCACCCCATACAGCCGGCAGGTGATAATCTTAATCCAGCTCTTGAGTGTGTGGCCGTGTGATAAGATAAGATGCTTCCCAGTCAAAGATCAAGTCCACATTTTGCACACGTAAGGGTTCTCACAGTTCTTACACTGCATGTTCTCAACATGTTCCTGCATCCTAACAACGAGACCGCAGCGATAACTTTCTGATTGTTTACAACGCGCTGATACTGGAGACTCCTTCCTTTAACGTTACTTAAAGATCTCCTTACTTTAACAAAAAAAAAAAGATTTCTCGTAGCATACTTTTTAAATTGTGAAGGAGCTGTTGCTATGGAAACGATGAGGACATTATTATAAACCTGCACTAGTGTCAGAGAACTAATCAGAACACCTCCTGACCAATCAGAACCCAGAATTTGTATGGAAAGAAATTCAATAGAATTTACACTATATAAGAGGATAATATTTTTAATGTAAAGTGACTAAGATTGAGGTTTGGATTAATGGCCAGGGATAAAAAGTAGTTCATATGTATTCATAACTCATTTGCATGAAACTGAACCAAATCGAAGTGCGATCAGTGTGACAGCTGTAAATGCGTCCACTACTTTGCATTTAAATCTAAACCTGATAAAGAGACGTGATGAAAATCACTTACAGCTCCCGAACTTGAGAGGACAGGCGTGAGCGTCCATGGGGAAATCCTCAAGCTGCATGGGACACTCGGCTGAGATGGTCAGTCTGGAGAGAAAAATCAAAAGACATGGGATTAGTGATGGAATCATGGAGTCATGTCCCGAAACTGGTTCAGTACGAATCACGTCTGCCACGTTGAATTCTCCGTGTTGCCCTGAACACCAGTGCAGGAAAAGTGAACTTTCTTTATTCCTCACCACTTTAACTGAGCGCGTCGGATCACTCGACTCGGCTCACCAGCAAGACTCGACTCTTTCTCGTCCCGAACAGCTCCCTGAGATTTGTTTCTTAAACCAGGCTGCAATATTAAACCCAGTGATTGTTCTCTTTTTTTTTTTTTTTTTTTTTACGATCACTGACATTCTTTCATGCAATCTTATTCTTCCATCTAATTTAAAAAATATCACATGATATAAATGCTATTTAAATAGATGTTAATCAGTGAGACATTACACTGTTCATTGGGAAATACAATAAGCATCGCCTGCCGTGCCTGCTGTGTCTGTGATTCATTAAAGAGATTCATTTATCCTCATAAACCATCGCTTCCTGTCTCACACGCCTCAGCATTCGGGTGCTGAAAAATTTTAAAAGAGGTTTCCATGGAAGCATTTTCATTAAAAGAGA
The DNA here is from genome assembly GCA_030014305.1 of Clarias laeviceps. Taxonomy (NCBI): domain Eukaryota; kingdom Metazoa; phylum Chordata; class Actinopteri; order Siluriformes; family Clariidae; genus Clarias; species Clarias laeviceps. The sequence continues at coordinate 1,651,636 of JAQMYJ010000037.1, read as the reverse complement.
GGAGAGTCACGTCTCGTTCTCAGAGCCGACTCGTCCAAAATGCTCAAGAGTTCAAACAACTCGTTTAAAGAAAATAAATGTTCAAATCAGTTGAAACCAGACGCTTTTAATGAGTTAAATCATCCGGCAATCTGGCAGTAATTCAACATCATAACCAGTGAGCAAACACTGCTGGTCAAAAAGAATGGATTCACTGTTTAAAGAACTGACGAGACGAATTGTTCAAAAATAATATTTGTTCATTTAAAGAACTGGCTTGTTCAAGAAAATGAAATGTTCAAAAAGCTGAACCATTTCCACTCATTTACTGTAAAGAATTGACTTGTTCAAAGAGCCAAATCATTTAAAAAGCTGAAGATTTAAAAAAAAAAAAAAAAAAAAAAATGACTTTTTCAAACTTTTTAATCACTCAAAAAGAGGAATCACTTATAAATCAGACTCATTAAAAGAACTGAATGAATTCAAAAGCTGAATGATTACAAAAAAAGATTCATCCAGAAAGCTGAATCATTTACACAAAAAAAAAAATGTTCAAAGAACTGACTTGTCCAAATAGCCAAATTGCTTAAAAAAATAATTTGATGAACTGAATTGTTTAAGGAACTTAATTGTTCAAAAAGTAAATGGAAAACAGATTTGTTTGAATAACTGACTCGTTCAAATAGACAAATAGTTGAATCATTTAAAAAGCTGCAGTTCATTTAAAAACTGACATGTTGATGGAGTGAATCATTCAAGAAGCCAAATTTTGTGAAACGTTTAAAAAAATCTCAATCGTTAGAAAAGCTGAATCGCTTAGAAAACAGATTTATTTAATAACATAAAACTCAGTGATGATAAAAAAAAGTGCATATAGAAAACAAAAGTTATCATTACTTAATGATATAAAGGGTAAAGTTTACCACCACCGGAATATGGGACTGACGTGTTATTATTATTATTATTATTATTATAATTATTATAAATGTATTTATTACGGTCATTTAAATAACCATAAACAACAATAAAAAAAATTTAATCATGTGCATATGTGCTATTTCTTTTCCTGTGACCCATTTTTTGCTGATTCATGTTGGTATAATTAGTTAAAATGAAATAAAATTCAGTTGATCAAATTTCCTAGTGCTGAAAAAAGGACAAGTCACTCTGTACTGTACAATCCTGAGTATATGTTTATTAAAAATAACAGCAAAACAAATTATGGCTAAAATGCTCTGAGCTTTAAGGGCTACAGAACTGACATGGTTAAAGAAATGAATCATAAAAAAACTGTTCAAAGAACTGAATCACATAGAAAACAGAATTGTTTAAGTTGAATCATTAGAACAGATGACTTGGTATAAAAAAATTATATATATATATATATATATATATATATAAAAAAAAAAAAAAGAATCTGGCTTGTTGTAAAACTCCTCTGGTGCCTCCTTCAAGTCGTCTCCTTCAAAACCAGCTTTTTCAAAGAATCAAATGATTTAAAAGTTAAATGTGAATCAAACTGACTCGTTCACAAATATCACATCACTGTAAGCGGCAGGAGGTTACCATGGTAACGGTACTGTATAGTGCATGCTGCTGTTAGTGATGATGTCATTCTTAAAGAAACACTGTCTATGGATTCAATGTTTGTTGAATAAGCACTGAGCTTAGTCTGTGTGTGTGTGTGTGTGTGTGTGTGTGTGTGTGTGTGTGTCCAAGATTTAAATTTATTTATTTGTGTGTTTAGTTATAATAGAGTGAGAGCGCAACCAAGCTCTGAACAGCATCCACATCTTCATCACTGACTAAAATCTCTCTCTCTCTCACACACACACACACACACACACACACACACACACACACACACACACACACACACATATTGTCTATTATATATTGTATATATCTTATTTGCTTGAGACTGTAGGCACTTTACCAACAGCTTTATTAGTGATGGAGCCACACTGCCACCTCGTGGTCAGGTTTAAAACTGCATGCACAAAAAAAAAACCTGCATGGTTTCACAAAACAAGTTTTTTTTATACACAGTGAAACCAAACTATATCTCCTATCTACTTGGTTTATGCCTCTTAGAAGAGAATTGTAAAATTCATGTGAAGTGGAACCTTGAGATAACGAACATATTTGTAATAAGGAAAAAAAAAAACTACAGTCTCGTGATAATTAATGCTTCAACATCAGCAGCTTTCGTAAATCTAATCCATGTTCATCAGCCGGGATGCTGCACATTTTATATTGATTAGAAAGCATCTGTTTGTGTCACAGAATTGTCTTAAAATAAAAATCTCGTCTATGTAGAGTGAAACCATCACTGTACTCGATCTTCATCCTCCTCATCCTCCCCTCAGAGCGCTTGTTCTTCTTTTAGTAGAAGTTGAGTATAATGTACACAGATCTCTTATAGAGAACAGAGTAATGCACTCTAATCCTAACACGTAGTCTAGTATAGAACATAAGAACGGATCTGAATATGAAGTCACAGCTTTAATGCAAAAACACTGACACCTGAGAGGTTAGTTATGGACCTGTGTGATGTCATCGTGGTTTCATCATCATCTTTTGCCTCAGGGTAACATAAGCAGTGTTTTAATTTTTTTAACCCACATTTATCAGGTTATTTAAATAAATCTCAACTTGCCAATAAACAAGGATTCGGGATTCATCTGGATAAAAAAAATCGACTGGAGCGTCTGAGGTTAAAGGTTAAATGTTCACTAGTGGAGACCTGCTGACTGGAGCCGCAAGTGGATCACATGACCTTTAATCTTTGCATTTTTAATAGTTAACACTGGCTCCTCCCCTCTTTGATAAGGAAGGGCCTTAGAAGAAAAAAAAAGAAAAAGATTCTGGGTTTGTTGGTGATGTTTAAACAAACCAATAGAATTAAAATAAAGTAAAATAAAGACTTTTTACTATCATTGCTCCATATCTATCTATAAAGATGTAAATTTTATATATATATACTAAAAATGTTCTGTTTTGTTGCATATCCCAGTTAAGAGGCTGGGGTCAGAGTTCAGGGTCGACCAGGATACAGAACAGCGCCCCCTGGAGCACATAGGGATAAGGGACTTGCTCAAGAGCTCAGCTCGAACCCTCGACCTTCCGATCAGTAGCCCAGAGCTTTAACCATTTAAACCACCGCTGCCCCTTGTTTAACTATAAGGTTGTAAATTATATCTATAAATCTATAAATAATCAGTTTTGTTCCTTCTTCTCCTTTTTCTTCTTCTTCTTCTTTGTCTTTCGTCTGTTCCCTTTCATCTGCCTCCATCTAACCCTGTCCTCTGCTTCCCTTTGTTGGCTTTAGAGTCTATTGTTTTTCATTTATTTATTATTATACAACAGTAAGTTCCACCCAAGTAATCTGATTGGATGAGAGACGTCACTAGTGGACAGTAATGTCACTAATGGACACTAAGGTCTGTACGGTCCGCAGTACTGAGGAGAGAGCAGCTGTCTGACTAAACCCACATTCACACCCAGTCACAGAAGCACTTTCAGTAACAACACACATCTGATAACGTTATGGCGTCTTAAACAACACGCCGTCTCTGCAGTAAGTCGTGTTGTTTAATTTACCCTTAAGGTTGAATAACACTAACCCCTGATCAAGGGCACTACTTGTTGTGTGGACAAGGGATCCTACATCCTACATATTGCACTAGTTTTCCATTTGACGCTATTTGGGATTCAACCAAGCAATAAGTGAAAATATAAATATTAACATATGAGAGTTACAGGCCTGATATTCCTATTATTTATTCCTAATATTTACTATTACCATCTCAGGGAGTGTTTTCTTGCCACTGTCACCCTCGTCTTGTTCATCAGGGACTATCTGACCATCTTGATTCAAACACATTCACATTCCATACAAAATTAAATAATTCTTTTGATTGTGTGAAGCTGCTTTGCGAGAATGACACTTGTTAAAAGCGCTATACAAATAAAATTGAATTGAATTGAATATTCAAAACCTCGAGTGTGTGACTGCTTAAGTAAACACAACCATTAAACTGATTAAAAACACAAACTGTTTCTCTTTTATTAAATGTAAATTTAAGTTTTAAATAATTTCTTTCCACCCAGAAGGATTTGATTATTTCAGTTACACTTCTGCTCTGCTCATGTCACTGTGTACTCTATCCTAAAATCTTTCTTCTGTCCTACACCGCCATCTGGTGGTTATAAGAAGAAATGCTATTAGATATTCATCTTTCAAACTGAAGCTGAAAATCTGAAACTGTGTTTGTCTTTAGAAACAGGATTTATTTTGTGCTAGTTACTGTGATTAGTTGGTTGAATGGTAAGTTAGTTAGTTAGTTAGTTAGCTGGCTTGTTTATTTTGTTTGACTGTCTGCTTGGTAGTTTGTTTGTTTGGTGGATTTATTAGTTAGTTAGTTAGTTTGGTTGATTAGCTGTTGTTTAGTTGTTTCTTTGTTTACTTTTGTCTTGTTTGTTGTTGTTAGTCTGTCTGTTTATCTGTTGGTCTGTTTTTTTTGTCTCTCTCTGTCTGTTTATTTGACTGTCTGTGTTTTTGTCATTTTTTTTGTCTGTCTGTCTGTTTGTCTCTTTGTTTGTCTGTCTGTATATTTGTTTATTTGTCTGTCTGATTGGTTCTCTGTCTGTCTGTTGTTTGTCACTTTGTTTGTTTTGTTTTGTCTGTCTTTGGCTGGTTGTTTGACACAGAATGTCATTACAAAGAGAACTCTGTGTATCTGTTTTATTTTATTCCTACAAATGCCACTGCGTTTATTTCTGTTTTTTTTTTTTCTTGGTAGTTTGTTTTTAGTACTGGATGACACCAGGCATGTTACAGCTGTGTTGTGTATGAAGAGCGTTGTTTCTAAACAGCGAGTGTGTGCTGATGCTCCAAAGGGAGGTGAGATGAGTCAGGAGTGTCTCTCACACTTGCACTCCTGGGAAAGTGTGTAATTATTCATGTGGGACACGCAGAAATCTGTCTCATCAGTGTGTAATTTACAGCACAAGGGCTTACCCTGTGTGTGGGACAAATGATGGGGTTATCGAGAGTGTGTGTGTGTGTGTGTGTGTGTGTGTGTGTGTGTGTGTGCATTCAGGGAGGGTTGAAAGTGAAAACAAGACAACAAAGAGGCGAGTAATGAAGTGTGATCAGCTCGATCCTCTGAAATAAATCTCAGACTGAACAGAGCAGCGTGAAAGACAAACAAACACCAGACATGATCTCTGTCATAAAAACCAGATCATCACCTGGGGAGAGGAATTAATCAATCAATTAATTAATCAATTAATCAATCAACCAAACAATCAATGTGAAAAGGCGGAGTAGCTGATACCAGCCTGAAGGTGATTATTTTCCTATAATTGCTCGTCCTTGGGGGTTTTATTCCTCTTACACCACAGAAAGTCACTAAAAACAATTATTCAATAAATAACATTATGTCATAATATTTACAATGAAACGTATGGAACAAGAATGAAGTTACAGTTTTCCCTCTGAATGTTGCAAAGCACTGACACTGGAGACTCCTTCCACAAACGTTACAAACGTTAAAAAAATAAAGGAATAAATAAACAAAAGCAAAATAAATAGAACAGGGTTTATAAGATTAATATTGAGAAAGAAAGAAAGAAAGAAAGAAAATGTTATCAGGTCTCTGTAACAAAATCCTGTAACAAAAACCTGAATGATGATTATTTATTTATTTAGAACTTTTTTCTTTTAAAAATATTTTTTTGGAAGATTTATTTTCCAGATTTCTGTTTTGTTAGGTTTAAGATTTATTTATTTAGTATTTATTTCAGATGGTTTTGTTTAGATTTATTTTTCAGATTATTTATTTATTTATTTATCTTGGGAGCTTTATTTCGGAGGATGTATGCGAGCTGGTACGGCTCTGCACTGAAAGCAGGCCAGCACATTCCCGCCACCCACGGTGTGAAACTGGAACACACTCCACTGCTTTTATTAGCTTTCAAAAGCAGGTTAGAAGGAGAACAAAGGAAACATGAACCAGAAACAACAACCTGCTCTGTAAAGAATCTGCTCTTTAAATAACCACTCTGTAGAAAACAGCTCTGTAGAGAACCCCGGTACAGAGAACCTGCTCTTCAGGGAACTGCTCTGTAAAAATGTCGTGATTCTGATTGACACACTGGCGAAGAGCATGACGTTCCCACGGCATCCTAAAAATATCAAATGGGGTCAAAATGGAAAAACGTGCATTTATCAAGTTCATACTCCTTCCTAGCTGCACCGCTGTCGGGCTCATGATGCGTCTATCATGTTGTCACTAATTTCACACACGATCACATCAGGTCCAGTGAGATCAGACCGAGATATTATTCTATCTGATCAGATCGCACCGCGCTCTTACCGCACGTTTATCACACTCTTACTACGATGTCATCCGTTTCATCAGGAAGTGATGGTGTGAGGAACTGGATCCAGTATTTGTACTAAATTCCTTGAACATGACGCAGTTGCTATGAGAACTTGCTGCCTGCAGGCCATAAATGTGATAAGCACCAGAAGAATGTAACATGAACTTAATGCGGTGTTCTACAACGTACCATGGTCATAGCATGAGCCTGAAGAGGGCGCTGTGCGAACAAATACACTGATGTAGCAACGACACGGTGACTTCCCAATGACAACTCAGTCAGAACTCCATCTAGTATTTTTTCCTCGTCTGCGCCGTGGTTGTGGTACGTCAGTGAAGTCATGCTGTTAACTGGTCAATGCCGTCGTTACTACTCTCTTCCTGCGTCTTGATTCAACCTCGTCCTCACCAGGCTTTTTTTGTCCAAAAAAAGAACTTGAGAACCTGCTTTGTGGATAATGTGATAACCTGCTCTGTAAAGAACATGAGAACCTGCTCTAACGAACCTGTAGATAACATGAGAACCTGCTCTAACGAACCTGTAGATAACATGAGAACCTGCTCTGTAAAGAACATGAGAACCTGCTCTAACGAACCTGTAGATAACATGAGAACCTGCTCTGTGGAGAACATGAGAACCTGCTCTAACGAACCTGTAGATAACATGAGAACCTGCTCTAACGAACCTGTAGATAACATGAGAACCTGCTCTGTGGAGAACATGAGAACCCGCTCTAACGAACCTGTAGAT
>JAQMYJ010000037.1:1611990-1628790 GCA_030014305.1 Clarias laeviceps | reverse complement strand
TCCAGCTGGAGCTGGTCCTTCTCTGGATGCCTCAGGAACCTCGCAGGGTCGGCCTTTGTCTACTGAAGCTGGCACAAACTCCAGATGCCTCGGGATGGGTAGAAAAATACAGAACATGTGGAAAGAATTAGCGTAGTTGCCATTCAGGATCGATGTACTGGAGTATGAGGTTATGGGATGAGTTACGCGTATGATTGATATTTGTAACAAACTATCTTCATATTTTGGCGGCTATATTGCTATTTTAAGTTATTATTTTAAGATTGTATTTCATTATTTCTACATAATAACTTAATATCTCAAGCTACTGTTATTGTGAGTCTAATGTAATGTAGAAAGCCTCCTCGGCCTCCCAGGAACTCCTTTACTGGCTCAAACATGTGGAAATGTCTTGGAGCGAGGTCAGGACTATACGTGGGGCGTGGCAATAACTCCCAGCCGAGTTCCTGTATGATTGTGTGTACAGTCCACACACACAGATGCGGCTCTCCTGCAAGTCGGCAACAATCACAGGCGGACGGCCGTCTTTAAAATGTGTGAAACGTTCATTCAGCAGAAATCTTGTCTTTTGAATATTTGTCGTTTTTTTTTTTTTATGTAATAACTTGTTTGCTGTAATATTATGTCATTATTTCAAGATATGTTTTTTTTATTTGAAGATAGATTGTTACCTGTAACACAACGAGTTATTACGTGATAATCTTGACAATATTTCTCTCTTACAATAATGAAGTGTTGCATTAAAACACATTTATGAGGTTAAAATAATAACAACATAGCACTTCAACTGTGTTTTATTTATTTGTTTGTTTGTTTGTTTATTTGTTTATTTGTTTGGTTGGTTGGTCTTGGGGTTCAGGATTCCTGGACATGTTAAATGATTATTATTTACTCTTTACATTGTAATATTGTCCATATAAACCATTAAAACCACCAGGAACCCTTACAGGAACCAGCAGAGTGATGCGATCGTGTTTATAATTCCTTTTCATCTTTGAACACATGTTTATGGAAATTAGTTTGTGATTTTAATGTTTGCAGCAGAGCCATAAAAAAGAGAACATTTTCAAGGTCATGAGTGTGTGGATGATAAAATTACAGTCAGGTGTGCGTGTGCATGTGCGTGTGTGTGTGTGTGTGTGTGTGTGAAGGGATTGAAGCTCTTTATGTGTCAAGCTGATATTTTTCCGATGTATTCTGAGGCTTTTTTTTCTTTTCAGGAATGTGTGTGACTGAATGCTGTTTGATTTTCGTTCATGTAAAATCCCAAGAGCTGCTGATGTTAGAACAGCTGAGGCTTACACTCTCCACCTGTGCCATGTGTGTGTGTGTGTGTGTGTGTGTGCTTGATTATGGGGACCAAACATTTCTATGGTGATGGAATGACATCACCTACTGTATGTGCAGTGCAAAACATATAACAATAAACTTTTAACATCTACATTTTTGCTAAAACGATGCGTCAGGTTTTTATTTCTCTCCAAATCACCTGATGGTTTAGGTTCAGGTTCTTACTCTGGATACTAGTGGACTTGATTAATACATTTCTTATAATTGTTAGTACTTAAATTACTTGTAATGTGTCACATAAAAAAAATCTAAACCAAAAAAGATTTCATTATTTCATTATTTTTAGAGCTAACATGAAATAAACCTACAGTAGCTACTGATTCTAACTCTAAATAAACCTACAGTAGCTACTGATTCGAACTCTAAATAAACCTACAGTAGCTACTGATTCGAACTCTAAATATACCTACAGTAGCTACTGATTCGAACTCTACACCTGTATATATTGGCAGGTTAAGATGAACTCTGGATACAAGGACCGTAAAATCCCCGTGCTGATATTCAGCACAACAGCATGACCTCGAGTGTGATATTGCTTTTATACAACAGCTCCACAAACACCATTTATTATCAAGAGATTAAGATTTGTTTCTTTATTTAACCAGTTATTTTGCTCCGCCCACACATACTGTATCCTTCCACATCTGGTGGAACTAAGTAACCGCAACAGGCGGAGCTGGTGACTGACAGTTAGTGATCGACAGTTAGTGTAATTAACAGGAGGTGGGAGTAGTTTTAAACTCTTAGTGGAACTCTGTAGCCTAAAGGTTTGGAGAATAAACAATGGAGGTGGTGTCTCCGTTAACTTCCGGGTTATGGGATCGAATCGCAAATAGTGTTAAACGGAAAGCTAGTGCACTATGTAGAGTGTACATAAATTCCCTTGTTCCACTCATAAAGTAGTGCCCTTGATCAGGGATTAGAGAGAGATTTGGGATTCAGCCTCGTGTTACGAAAAGACGACTCTGAGAGGTACTTCGTGTTTAATGGTTGGTGGCATCAAGTAACCCAGAACGTCAACCGGTTCTGCGGTGGTGCATTCTGGGAATCATAGACACTATGAGACATGTGACATCATTTTATTCATTATTTTACAATAAAGAACACAGAAAGTCAGAACGCCACATCAGCACATCTCGCTTTCCAGCTGGTAAATAATCTGGAGACGAGGAGGTACTAATGTGAGGTTAATGAAGTAAGGAGGCGGGGCTTGACATCTTGTAGCTCTGAAGAAACTAAGTGTTTCTCTTTTTTTTTTCCTTTTTATTTATATATATATATATATGTTATATTTATTTATTTATATTCTCTGTCATGCTAGACATCCTTTCATAATGTGCATGAGCTACTTGGACTTTATTATATACATTGCATGATGCATTCATTTTTAATGTATGTGTGTGTGTGTGTGTGTGTGTGTGTGTGTGTTGGAAAATAAGCTTATGCTGTTTTCTGCTTTCTAGGAATGCAGTGGATGGAAATAAAAAGCTTATCGCCATCTACGACACGAGGTAAGTGATCTGCCTTGATAATCATACACATATAAATAAAAATTCACGCCGGAGGGCCATGAGGTCAACGTCCCGTCTGCCAAATCTCTTCTCGGCACCTTTTCACAGCCGTAAAGGATCTCGTCAGATTATCAAAAGGCGTTTCTGTGAGAGACTGTCTGTTGGAACGGGGCCCGTGTTTTTCAACCCGAAACTAATCAGGAGCCCGACATTAGCTGTGTGTGTGTGTGTGTGTGTGTGTGTGTGTGTGCATTATTCATCCAGCGCTGCGCAATATTCACCTCGGGATCTGTTTATCTGCGTCCGTTTGGGTCTGGGAGAAGGTACAGTATCTGCTGCATCTGCAAGTCGACAGAAATTGGGAAAAGTGAAAAGAAAAAAAAAGGGAAAAAATAAACATCAGGAGGACAATGTTTTCATTTCCCTCCCGCGTTCTTTTCCTCTTCAGTGGATTAGAAACAGCACAGGCAGCAACCCGTGTGAAGTCTCTCGTGGGAGGAATAAAAACCCAACCATGAAAAACGCCTTCTAAGCATGTACAGTGTAGAGTTCCTTATTTACTTATTACTTACATTATTACACTATAATCCGGCCGGGGTCATGTGAGGTCACTGGAAACCAAGACAACTTCACACTCGTCCAGTGAGAACCGAGAGCCGGTGTGTTATTTTGTTTAGGCAAGAAAGACTTTAAATGCTTTAACAGTTTTTTGGCTCGATGTGTGACTGTGATTCAGCCCACACACTGAGCTCTCTCTCTCTCTCTCTCTCTCTCTCTCTCTCTCTTATTTTTTTGGAGGTGGATCACAGAGTGCGAGTGGGATGCTTTGTTTGGATGATGGATCGTGGGTGTGTGTGTGTGTGTGTGTGAGTGTGTGTATTTATGTGTTTGTGTGTGTGCCGTTTAAGAGAGTACCAAACACCTGCATTCTCTCTTTTTAAGGAGATGTTTTTTTTTTAATGGTTATAATACACACACACACACACACACACACACACACGCACGCAATTACAAAAGACACCATTTGCACTTAGGAACTGAAATGAAATTATGAACTATTTTGAATATTAATTATAAATTTAATTTTTCCACATTTTTGGAACGATGTCGTCTCCTGGACCTGGAATAAATGAAATCAGTGCCACGATTCTACACAACATAGCTCATAATAGTGACCTTCTGATAATAAAAAAAAATAAAATCTGTGCCGAATTATATTACAGCTGAAAATCATAAAAGTATTTGCCCCCTTTTTTTAAAAATTAAACATATTTCCATAAGAAGTCACATCAATAGCTGGATGGTGTTGGTTTGTGTGTAATTACCATGTCACATGATCTCAGCATCAGGTCACACGTTCAAGGAAGAACCGAGAGTTTGATACACAGCCAGTCTGGAAGATTATCCATCCATGTTTTCGTTATTAAAGTGCACAGGGTTAGTTATGAAACAACACCCCTGGAGCAGAAAGGGTTAAGGGTCTTGCTGAAAGCCCCAACAGTGACAGCTTGGTGTGGATCTGAGGCTTGAACCGCCAACCTGCCGAGCTACTACTGCCCTATTTGTTACATCTAAACACACAGCAAAGACCATGGAGGCCCAAACAAGTTCTGGAAGTGCGTCAGACGAGTTTTGGGTATTAAACTGAACATCAACGTAAAGCCAAGCGTTAATGTCTGGGTAAAGGGAAACAACTACGGGTGCAAAAGAACATGTGAAGCTGGAGAGAACCACAGCTCAGGAAGGAACCATTCACAGGATAAGGGCAACCTTTATTATTAAAGAGTAACGATCCCTGCAGTGTTTGTCCTAAATGCATGTTAGTGACAAGCATGACACTGCGCGACAGCCTGAAAAGACCATCCACACTGTGAAGCATGGTGATGGTAGCATCATGTGAGGCGTTACCATTGGCTGCTTCTCACTAATTTTTGGTGAATATTCAGTGCCATATCCAATTAATAAGGGTTATTTATATAAATCCTAAACTTCTTATAAAAACGTATACACCACAGCACGATCTAAAGAAGATCTACCTAGCGAGGTGATTCATGAGAAGATGCCAAATTTACATGTTTTTCATAAAAACAACTTTCGGTTCCAGGTTGTAGCACTAGAAAAATGCTGAAGGGGGTTAAATATTTATGCCAGACTCTACTGTTCGTGCTAAAATGAATAAAATGGGTCCACGTGGGTCTCATTTAGCTGAGTATGTAACATGATATCCTTCTGTTCAATAGAGTTTCCAAACCTTCTATCTGTAATAGAGCTAATCTAATCTAATCTAATAATGTCGATCTCCTAAATGAGTAAAATAATCATTCACGCCAGAGTGGAAAAGAAAACAAAAACAACACCGAAGGGTCTTCCCGGATATGGGGCGTCTCGGATGACGCAGGTTTTCTCCATCGAGAAGGAAAAGCCCTTTACGTCCCCGTGAGAGCTGAGCCTCCAAAGCCATTTACGGTGGAGTCGAACCACAGCAGCACTAATGGAGGACGAGCAATTTAAGACGACCACAGACAGCCTTCCATCGCTGTCTAAATTCTGCTGTTGTAAATGAAAACAATTTAACACAATTGTTTTATTGGCTCTGCCATAAGGTTTTAAGGTCAGTGCTGCAGCCGTTTAGACCCATCAGACCTCCAGGAAAAAGAAATCTGATTATAGATCATGAGATCGTCTGGAGGCCTGCTGTAAAGGGTTTAATATCCACTGATGGAGAGAGGAGCCAAAGACAAGTCGTATATCAGATCGGTTTTCATCACCGTCATTAACAGAGCCCTTATTCCTCTCCCTGTGTGTGATGCCATCATTTATTTATGGTTTATTTATATATCGCTTTCTGCATTGGCATGAAGGTCTAAACTGTGTTACAGTTACCACCCTGAAGATGTTAAATCGCCCTACACAATGGCAATTCTCTACAAACTCACAGCAAATCATAGTTTTTATTTGTTTATTTATTTATAGTTACATTTGTTCAGTACACATGGCATGATCTCACCAGAGAAAGCGCCAAGCTACAGTTCCCATCACCACCTGCACACTGATCACTTCCACCTGTTTGTCATTGTGTCTTGTGAAGTTCCTTATTTAAGGGCCGTGTCAAACTCTGACAACAACCATGACGTCCTAAAATATCAAAGAATGCAGAAGAAAAAAATGGATAATGTGCATTCATCAAGTTCATGCTACTTCCTAGCCATGCCATCAATTTCCTGCCACGCACAGGATCACATGCTCGCCAGGTCCAATAAGATCGAACCAATTTATTATCCAACCAGATGGCACCAGGCGCTTATCACGCGCTGACAGCGTTTCATTATGAAGTGATGGTGTGAGGAATCGGATTCAGTGTTAACGCTAAATTCTCAGAACGTGACAAACATGAGCTGATAACCTGCTGCATGCGCAGCATAAATGTGGAAAGCACCAGAACATAGTAATATGAGCTTAATGCGGACTTCTACAACGTCACATGGGCCCACCATGGTCATAGAACAAGCCTGAAGAGGGCGCTCTGTTGACGTAGTAATAACGCAGTGACAATCGAATGACAACTCAGTCAGAACATCATACAGACTTTCCTGCATGTTGGTTTCGTCAACGAAGTCCCTGAGTGGTGTTGGTTACACCATTAACTGGGAAATGCCATTGATAACTCTCTCCCTCGCTGGAGATATGACCATCGTTTCTGTGGCAGTTACTTAAGAGGTCGGGTTGCCAGCTCAATGCCCATTTTTGGGAACGCCAATTAGCCTAAGCTGCATGTCTTTGGAAAGTGAGAGAAAACCGAGGAAACCCACCAAGTATTGGGAAATTCTCCATGCACACAGACCCCAATTATTAGCCTGTTTATGTGGAGAGCCAGTCAATGAGCTGTTACTGTAGAAACCAGAACCAGAACAATGCATTACCATAAATGCTAAAGCTGCCATTTGTTTCTTTGTTGAGAGGCTGGTGATGGGACCAGTGCTTTTAGCTGCTATAATGTCAGTGAGAACAGGAAGTAACTAGCTTTATTGCCACTACGCAACCTTTAATGCTCACTCACTCTCCATCTATTCTGCTTATCCTGTACAGAGTCATGGGAGGCTTGGAGCCCATCCCATCCCATCCCATCCTAGAAGACTCAGGGCATGAGCCGTGATATACACACACTCACACACTCACACCAAGCAATTTGGAAATTATAATTTTGGAAACGCCTAATCTGCATGTTTTTGGACTGCGGGAGGAAACCGAGTACCCGGTGGAAACCCATCAAGCACGGGAGAGAACATGCAAACTCCATGCAGGAATCGAACCCCAACCCTGAAGGTGTGAGCTGACAGTGCTAACCACTACGCCACAGAGCCGCTGAAAAACATCTATATCTAAGAAAATAGTGGTTCTTTTGGAAATATTTCAAAAGAAATAATGAAATAATAATTATATAACATGAAAGGAACATTTCAGAAATTAACAAATGAAGCTATGAAACATGTAAGTTATTATTTATAATTAAAATTTGCCTCTAAAGATTATAATAAATATAAAAAAATGTTGATGTTCAAGATAAAAATACATTTTATATATAGAAACAATATAATAATAATAATAATAATAATAATAATGCACAATTTTACCAGATCAGCAGGAATTGTGTAATGATTATTAAATTTGAACCTTTAAGCCTGTGTGTTGTTATAAAAACATTAATTCTACTGTAGTTCATGTCCAGGAGCAGCAGCAGTAGCAATAGCACACTATTTTATTAGTCTTATGTTAGTGTCTTTATTATTATTATTATTATATTATAGTACAAACAGATGCATTTTTTTTTTATGAAAATGTTTGTTTACACTGTAGAGAAAAACATCGAATTGTATCTCAAACTAATGGGGGGTTAAAAAAAAAAAGTGCAAGTGTTGCAAAAAGAAAAGTGTTGGCTCTCCGAAGCAGGGAGTCACGTGATCCCGGTCGTCCTCCCGTCCTGACACTAGACAAGATGTTCACCACATTTCACATCACGTCGCTAAGGAGCAGCATCCACTTTTCAAAGCCGGATATCAACACCCCCCCCCCCCCCACCCCACACACACACACACACACCACACACACACCTTCTTCACTCTTTCTTTTAATGATCATTCCGGTGTAAATGTCTATGTTTATGTACATTTCCCCGCTCCGTGGACCAGCGAGACGCAGCGCACATGATGTGGTCGGACGAGGTGATGTGTGATGTGAGCTGCTGAAGTCTCATCCATCTGCGCGCACAAGTTGTTCCCAGAGACATCAGGACCCGCCAAGCGGAGGATGGAGCTGGAGATGGAGAGCTGCTCGGACCCGGGACACCGGCGAGAAATATTGTTTCCGAAATAATATCGATGATGATGATGATGCGTAAGAAGACGCGTAAGGCGACCTGTCCAGACACCGCGCGTCTCCAAGTAACGCAGGCTTGAAGCGAGAGAGAGAGAGAGACAGGAGACTTTCCTCAGCGTCTTCACGCAGCAGCCGATGGAGCTGGAGAACCTGTGAGAGCCTCGGTTCCTACAGCAGGGTTTGGGAATGTCGGGGATGTCGGGGAGGAGGAGGAGGAGGAGGCTGTTCGGGGTCGTTTCCGTGCCGCTCCTCGTGGCGCTGGTGTGCTGCGCGCAGAGGTGAGTGTGAAGCTCCTCAACCTGCGCGTTCATGAGGCTCTGGGGCAACTCTGAGGTTTTGCAGATCCAGGGTTGGGGTTCGATTCCTGCATGTTCTCCGAGTCACTGGTCGGTTTCCTCCGGACTGGCGTTCCCAAATTACCCATAGTGTGTGTGTGTGTGTGTGTGTGTGTGTGAGAATGAGAGTGTATACAGTATCCATGTCCAGGGTCTATCCCGCCTCATGTACCCTAAGTTTCCTGGCATAGGCTCCAGACCCCACATGACCCTGTACACAGGTGAATGTGCACACATTATCTGTATATATATATATATGATGATTATAACCATGATTTAACTCATGCATAGATGTAGGTTAAAGGTTCTCTCCAGAAACACGTCTCCAGTTTGTTCTGATATCTTTACAGTTCTTTGCTTTGTTTCTCCAGCGCCAATGAACCAGGAAACATGTCTTTCGTGAAGGAGACAGTGGACAAGCTGCTGAAGGGATATGACATCCGTCTTCGTCCTGACTTTGGAGGTAAATTCGAGTTCACATCAGTTTGACCACCTTACTATAAGAAAATAATTAAATGTTGAATTGATTAGTGCATTAGCTTGTAGAGAGCTTAACTTTTGTTCCTCTAGACCCCTTAAAGCTTGTGCAGTATAGAGGGACATGTCCTTTTTTCAGCACAAAGTGTAATATGATGAACTGACTAAGCAAAAAAAAAGAAATGGGTCACAAATTGCACAGATACATACAATCACGTGCGTTTATAGTTGTTTTAGGTTGTTTTAGTGACCAAAATAATAATAATAATAATAATAATAATAACAATATGCTTATTTTGTGAGTTCGATATTTTTGCGATGTCATTCCAATATTCCGTTAGTGGTCAAAATTTTCCTTTATAAAAGTAATGATAACTTTTGTTCTACCTGACGTACCCAAAAACCCAAATACACAGTTTGATTTCTGAAGCCTCCGCGTTAACACACACCCACACAACACAACACACGGCTTACACAATAGCGCATATATTTTCTTTTTATCGTCATCGTCCTGCGCTGTGCTGCCGGAACGGATCTCTGCCACTTGGGTTATAGGGTTAATAGTTATATACACATCTAGATCCAGTTAAAATACTTTTTTTTATAGATTAAAGATGCACTTACACTTAAACATACACTTTATTCACCCTTCTGAGTGAAGATCCAAGTGACAAGTAATGGTACGGTTTAGACGTTTTTAGTAAAAAAGTTTTCACATTGCACATTTTTAATCAACTATATACATTTATAGAGCTTACAAGCTAACTAACGTAGATCATAGTATTTATAATAAAATATTCATTGATTCAGGATGACATCATGAACAATGAGGACAAACTCCGCCTACAATCCTACACCGGTATTAGGAATAATCCTATACTTTATTTTCACTATGCACAAGTGTAAAAGACACGGCCGCCACACATGTCCTGCAGTTTTCTGTGGCACTGATCATGAACGCTATGTATCGACACCTGGTGCAATACCAGTGTAAACAGTGGGGGGCGCTGTAATTGATTGCAATACTACATGAGCACCAAAACCAGAACTAACAAACTGTTTGTTTTCATGCCAAGCTTGATTTAATGACCTGATATTCCATCAGTGCTAATGAGAAATTCCTCTAATGGCACCATGTTCATGTTTAGTCTATGAAATCAGAGTAACCAAGAAAGTGGTGGTCAGAGATGTTTCGGACTTGTAATAATAACCTTATGACATGTCGGTGTTTTAATTTCAGCTTTGCTATAACAATTCTTTCAGCGCGGTGGTGTAGTGGTTAGCACTATCGCCTTGTACCTCCAGGGTTCAGGTTCAAATCCCCCGCCTCTGGGTCTGTGTTTATGGATGTTCTCCCCATGCTTGGTGGGTTTCCTCTGGGTACTCCAGTTTCCTCCCACAGTCCAAAGATTATTCTAACTGGCGTTCCCAAATTGCCCACAGTGTGTGACTGTTGACTGGAGGTCCAACCACGGTTATCAAAATGAAAATAAATACAGAGGTCAGCACTGGCCTCCACGGTCCCTAGTTAGACTAAAGAGCTTCCTAGATGGATGGATGGATGGATATATGGGTAACCATCTTATCATTTCATACATCTTACAGTTTCCTGTTGTTGGTTAGATCTGGTTGGTCTGCATAATTCAGTGTTTTTTTTTTAAATCATATTCAGATGGTAATACGCTTAGAAAAGGAAGTGCTTTGTTGTAAGGTTGTAAGGTGTAGAACTTTTATGGATTTCACCGTAGAACCAAGCACTGTATTGTATTGTATTCTATTATCTACTCATAGGTTCCTCAAAAGTTCTTTATACAATTTGAACAGTTCTTTCAACAGTTCTGTAGAATCGTTATGGACTTATCTATAGTCCAAGCACTGTATTGTTCAGTACACGCCTGTTCTGGATCTTCAAAGTTCTTTAGATTCAGATCAGGTTAGATTAGGAGTCTTCAGTTGGTTCTACTCTTTGAAAGGGAAACATTTTACAGTAGGATTAAACCTTTCATAGTTAAACCGAAGAACCATTAATGGGCCAAACATTAGAATGCATACTCCTGCTCTTCACTCATACTGTAGGTTCTACAAGGGTTCTTTGTATAGTTTGTTGTCTTTTTGTGTTCATAAATCAAGAGAAAGATGTCATCGTAGTGTTTCACAAAGGTAGAAGTGAAACATGCTGTTGTAGGGTTCAGCAAAGAAAATGTAAAAACTAACCTGAGGGACCAGTAGAAGTTTATAGTCCTGTTGCACATTCACAAGTCTCTCAACACACTGCTGAATGCAGGGGATAGTTTGTGGTTCTTATCTTCTTATGAAACAGTTCTATTTGGCTCCATCTTCAGAAGGCAGCAGTTTGTTTTAGCGTTGAACACAGAAGCATTAAAGGTTAAAGCAAAGAACGTTTAAGGGTGTAGGAAGTGAACAGAAGCTTAAGATGAAATCTGTTTTTCTGTGATTTAAAAAAAAAAAAAAGAAAAGATTTGCACAATCAGGTTTTATTTATTTTTTTATTTGCTCGTTTGTTTGTTTTTCTTTCCATTGTGCACATGTGAAGGCGCGCCAGTGGCAGTTGGGATGACCATCGATGTGGCAAGCATCGACATGGTGTCTGAAGTCAATATGGTGAGTGCACAGCCCTTTTCTTTACAAACATGTTACATGCTGTACTTGTACTTGACCATAGATGTATTTTCACTTAATATAACCTCCAGTCTTTAACAAAAAGCCTAAGGCTAAGTCACACGCATTTAACCCTAAAGAAAACTAATCATTTTTTTAACAAGCATATACTAAAACTTGGTTTTTTGGTTTCTTTAAAGTTCTTAAAAGTTGTTGAAAAGTCACGCACGGAAAAAAATCACTTTTTTATGTAGTGAATAAATTTGCATTAAAACACATCGCGGGTTTAATTCTTATTCTCACGATAATTTCTTCTTCAGTTTGGTTTCTATTTTGAAAATCACATGTCAGGTTCTATGTCATCCCAGTATTTTTGTTGTTCTGTTGATATTCATGTTTACTCCGGGCTGCTTGTGGGCGGGGTTTTAGCGCGATTACTACGCATATTGTGGCACTGGAAGCGGTTGGAGGACAGTGTGTTATTACGTGTTACGGCTAGTCGATGACTTGTGAGTGCTGGACATCTCCTCAGTCCTCTCGGCTTGGTCTGAAACGGCTCCATCAGTGCATTAGACGGGGTTTATTATAGTATTAGACCCTCTTAGAGCCTTTGTAGTGCACTATGTCCATCAAGGAGACAGGAGAAGAAGGTGACTGCCTAATCTGGCTTGGTCGTCTTTGTGTAAGTGTATTATACAGAGTAACAGTAGTAGTAATAATAATAATAATAATAATAATAATATTCATGATAATATACAGCATTGCCGCTGAGTTCTGGCTTCCCTGATTGGTTGTTATAGTAACAAACTCATGTTAATATGTTGGCGTTTCTATAAATAAACAAACAAACAAATAAATAAATAAATAGTCCCTGCCTGAATCTTGACACTCAATGGACTCTTTTACTGGATCAAATCGTCTTTGATAACCGTCTGACAGGAAATGATGACTGGACGCTGCTCCTGGTGCCTTCTGAGTCAGCAGTAGTGAGGGCCGGTGTATCGATCGGCGAGCTATCAGAGCCTCGGCCGTGGATGAGGAACAGCATTATACTGTCCATTAAAGTGTAGAAGGAGACGAGCCTTGCTCTTCTCAAAGCATAATTTAATCCCTATTCTACACAGTGGAGTTATATAAGGTGCAGGTCCTTCATGTGCTTAGATGATGATCAAAGAAATAAGTGTGTAGGTGTTGATTCGGTTAACGTCAGGAAGACTGGAGCGCGTCCCGAAATGTTAGCAGTCAGCAGATTAACATGTGCGTGCACTGGACAGATGGACAGATGGACAGAGGGACAGATGGTGGTACAAACAGGACATGATCACAGAGCAGGATGCTGAGCCGAGCTCTACTGAAATGACGGACCGGTTAGTGACCATAAGCGAGAGTTAAGGTTTCACAATGAATGCGATCATTTTCCTCTAAGAGCAAGTGGTGCCCAGGTGGTTTGTTCCTCTTACACCACAACGGTTTACCAATGATTACAGGATTCTGCTTCATAAAAACATACTGTATTTTTTATTCATTTCATGGTTATATCTATTTATTTAATTTAATCAGTAAATCCTATCTACATTATATAGGTCAGTAATCTGTAAAAAAAAAAAATAAATCTCTCCGTACGACTTGTAAAAGAATCAAACAATTTGTTTAGAAGTTATAGACGTTTCAATAAGATACATTTTATAATGAGGTCTGTTTTTGTTTCAATAAATATTCAATATTTAAATTTCCATAGTGTGAAACGTACACTTGCACAACGGAGCAGGGAGGAGGGATCACACTTCGAAGTACACTATGGAATGGAACGCAGTCCGGGTTTTTTTCCGACTTCACGTCAGCAGCCCTGTTCTTAGGTCACAGTGGGCGTGGCTGAAGGCTCCTCAGTGTGAAACGATGCCAGTTCTAGCATCGATATGACACTGTGGTGCAAGTGATACAAATCTGACATAAAGCTCAGTGTGGTTTGCATTTACGTCACTCAGTGTTGTAACTCGATCATTTCCTCCGAACGTGACTCTCGTTGCTGCACATCTAATAGTAATTACTGACCAGATTCTTAATTAGCCATGTTAATTACCTCTAATTTACTGCAATGTGGTCTAATGCCTTTGAGTGGGTGGTAATAAATTAAAAAAAAAAAATTTCTTGTTTACACTAAATTACACTACAGATTCTTTTATTAAGTTAAACAGAAAAAAAATATTGTAATATTAATAAAACATAAAAGTAAATTAATAAAAATATATAAACAATCATTAAAAAAACTTTAACGAAAAAGACCATCAAGAAATTCAAATACAAAAGTAAACGGTATAGTCAATCAAACATATATAATGTATAAACATTAAATGAGACAAAATGTATAAATATTTAAATACATGTAACAGAATTTACATTTAAAACAAGGAAAAAGTTTGACGTTTATTATTTCAGGTGAAACTTGAAAAACTTTTAAAACTCTAAAACTCTTATCATGTGTAATATGACAACATTAGCATAATCATATTGTATCATTATGTGGTTATATAAAAGCATTAGGGTTTAAAATAAAACTTTGGAAATGGAACCAAATGCGAACAACTGACTGTATTATATGAGTTACAATACGTATGCAAATTAAACACATATTTGAAAATAAAAGATTTTTTTTTAAATAGTTAAATATGCGGGGATTTAAAGCGTCACTACACTGAGATCATTTGGCATCGAGGCTGAGAGTCGGCTTGACGTGAGCTTTGTCCTGAAGGAGAGAAGTACACTTTTTTATTGTTCCATCATTCCTCTTCATTGTCTCCGTGATCTGTGATTTATTAACTCAGGAACCTGCGAACACTTGTACATGACCACGCAGAGTGAATTATTCAGTAAGTGTGGATTATCGCTGAATAATGAGACACATGCTGGAGGAAATTCTGAGCACGAGCTGGAGAAAGAATTTATTCAGGATGAACAATGTGTTCTAAACAGATACAAATACAGATACGATTAGAAGATGCGAGTGTGTGCCTGTAAGGTCTACAGGGCGTCTGGCTGAGATGAGGGGTGTGTGTGTGTGTGTGTGTGTGTGTGTGTCAGGACCTGTATCGCACTCAGAAAAGACAAATGTCACTTCTATTAGTATGAATGTGTTAATCACAGTGTTAATCCTCAGGCTTACATGTGACACAGTATGGTCCTTAAAGCAACATCTTCTAAGTCTGGAGATAATAGAGAATATGATATGATATGATATTATACGATATTATACGATGCATTTCGGTATGACATGCTGACATGCATTAAGACCAGCTTTGTTTATAATCTGGCGTATATTCTGCTGTTTACTTTATTCCCAACAAGTCAAACCGTGCCTCATGAGCAGAAGAATGAAAAAATAGAAAAAAAAAGCGATTGACATTTACAGAAGACTCCAAGCACAGTACGGTGATGAGACTCTTAGCTGAAGTAAAACATTTGAACAAGGCAAGCGTTTGAAAGAAGGCTGCACCGTACGTACGTCTTTTTGAGGTGATCAAAATTCCTGGTTTGCTTTATGTACATCAGTTTCAAAATCAATTTTTACACACCATGTGTTTGTCCTTGTTCGATACTATCACTCATAATCTGCAACCATTGATTTGTGATTGTAGGTTAAAATTGTTTAATTGTTAATCGAATCTGCAGTCCTACAGTGTTCGTTCATCATCCTTAATAACTGCCTGGTCAGGGTCGCTGTTTTTTCAGAGGAGTGGTTTGTTTATATTTTAGGAAATGTTCTACGTAAGACCAATCATGAGTAGGTCAAATGGAACAAAGGGCTTTGACCATACAACCAATAAAAGATGATCAGCTGCCCTTTAGAGGTCCCCTACTGTGTACAAAATACGTAACAAACTTTCCTCAAGGGTGCCCCTTCGACCAGTAAAACATCATAAAGTGCCCTCTAGGGGGCTTCACATGTGATAGAATCTGATAGGGTAAGCATAGGGTGGTTAAATGTAGTTAGGGTTCCCTTATGGTAGATACCATATGACAAACTGCCCTCTAGGATTTCACTATAGTAGATAACACATAATAAACTGCCCTCCATGTTACCTATAGGGGAGATAAAGCATGGTAAAGTGCCTTCCAGGTGTTTCTCTGTTAGGTAAACGTTATAGAGTGCCCTCTAGGGTTCTCTTATGGTACATAAATGTGACACAGTGCGTAAAATGTGATGCACTGCCTGTTAGGGTCTCCTATGGGAGAATAAAATGCCCTCTAGGGAAGTAAAATGTGAGGATATGCCCTCCATGGTGCCCTGTGGTGGATGAAATGCGATAAAATGCCCCTGAGGATATGGCCTTGTGTGGGGAAATGTCTATAGAGTTACTTTCTAATGCAGAAAACAAGATGTAGTGCCCTACATGCATTGATCTTCCTACATGCCTGAAAGTGTTTTTTTTTTTGTTTTTTTTTAATTTTACTATCCTGCTTTGTAGACATTTGACACTAACCCTTAACACCTAGACCCTAACCTATATCCCCTAACTCAGAAACCTCTGCCCCTAACATGATCATCATGGCACTTTAAACACATTCTCACAGTCCTCCTTAAATACCTAAAATGGTTTATCATAACACAGACTCATAACTAGATTCATTGTTCAATGTACCAAAAAAATTAAAATAAAAAAAAAAACATTTAAAAATGCCTGTAAAATGCCAGGAGCTATAATATGTGTGATTATGCAAATTAGGAGTGCCTCCATGCCCGCCTGCCATTGCTTAATGCGCATATTTATTTATGAAAAAAATTATTTAGACTTTAATACAGAAGTACTAATGTAAATGTAACTTTAACATCAAACTGATAAGATGTAGCCACTGACAGTGTGACGTTTTTGAGTTTAATAAGCAATGAAATTAAATAAATAAACCACACTGTAGGTACAGTTCTTAACCCAACGTAATTAGTTTCAGCAGTCTCCTTAGTTGTTTTCTTTGTTTGATGCAGGATAATCATTTGACTCTTCTGAAACAGAGTAACATCTTTGCCACGCCCACAGGCTATGTCTCCTTACATGGTTGTGTAAGAAATTACAAACCGGATTCCAAAAAAGTTGGGACACTAAACAAATTGTGAATAAAAACTGAATGCAATGATGTGGAGA
>JAQMYJ010000037.1:1582292-1598157 GCA_030014305.1 Clarias laeviceps | reverse complement strand
CACACACACACACTTACACACACACACACTTACACACACACACACTTACACACACACACACTTACACACACACACACTTACACACACACACACACACACACACACACACACTTACACACACACACACTTCCACAGGAGTGTAGAATGATAATAACTGAGAAACGGTAGCCTGGTGTAAAGCTGAGCGACATCACTCACTTTTTTAACATGAATTGTTTAACCATCTACACGACTGTAAAGACCTCTGTACTGTAACACACTGTGTATAGAGAGTTGTGTTAGTTTCCTCGTACCTACACAGTGTTAGTTGGACTTATGAACGAGCTCTCAGAACGGAACCCATTTCTATATAGGAGACTTATGTATATTTATATGAGTATATAAAGGGTAAAGACATGGTGTTTGTGTATGACAGCAGCAGTATGAGTTAAACATGAAGTATGAAATGAAAGGACAGACGCCTTTATCCAGAGAGACTTCGATTTCAATCTCATTATTCATCAGAGCAGTTGAGGGTTAAGGGCCTCGCTCAAGGGCTCTACAGGGGGCAACCTGGTGGTGGTGGGGTCTGAACCTAGGACCTTCCAAACCGTAGTCCAGTGCCTTATCCACTGAGATACCCCTGACCCGAAATAGCCCAAAGTGCATTATGGAAGTCTGTATGAAATGTGAATGTGTGTGAATCAGAATGATCAGTATAACAGGAGATGTGTTTAATATGGACTCCAGGTTGTTATTGGAGGTTCGGGTACAAATACTGTTCCGAGTAGCTTCTTCCGAGTCTGAGGGAAGTTGGTAGGATTATGTAAATTTCTATCCTCCTCTGCTCGTTAGGTGAGCGATGGAGAAGGTGAGAGAGTCGGTAAGGAGAAGCAGTAACAGAGATTGTGGAGAGTCAGGGAGGTGTAACGACCGGAGGATGTGAGAGTCGAGGCAGCGGAGGATCCTGGTGGGAAAACTGGTGGGTCATCCTGAAAATAAATAGAAAATAAATAAAAAGAGAATAAAATAAAGAGTGTAACTGAGAGCTGAAGAGAAATAAAAGCGTGACATTCGCCTCAGTGGGTCTCGACTCTCTCCGGGATGACGAGGAGCGCCCGGAGATTTCTCTGTGTGTTTACAAGCTCTGTGTGCTAAACTGCTGTGTTTGGACGTCTGGGAAAAAGGTGGCAGTCTGCTGAAACAGGGGCATGACTCAGGATTTCACACACACACACACACACACACACACACACACACACGGTCTAACAGCATTTATGTCAATCTAACACCACCGTGTCCACTGAGGGTACCAGAATAGTAGCAAAGACAAGTGAGTGAGAAATTCCTGCACTGTGTGTGTGTGTGTGTGTGTGTGTGTGTGTGTGTGTATGAGAGCACCCCTCATCTCACTAATGACATTGTTACTTGACTCCCAAAGGAGCTCATTTAACAGCGCTTGAGTTTTGTTTTTGCTTTGCATTCGGTATTTTCACACTTTAAATGTCTCTGTTTGTTTCTTTTCTCTTTTTTTTCCCTTTACATTATTATTTTTTGCGCAATAAAAAACGCTGTTCTGTATTCAGGAGCAGGAGCAGCGGACAGATTGGTTTTTCAATTCCACACGACCATAATGAGATAAATTAAAAAAGTTAAATTGTTACTCGTAACGAATCGTTGAAGCGAAATGAATTAAACTCTCACGATTGTGAGTCGAGCTGACGTCAGAACACTTGGCTAAAGTGCTGAGAAAACACATTTCTCCACAATATCTGCAGGAGAACTTTAGTAGAATTGAAGATGTTATAAAAACAGTGCAGTTGCGTCCTATATATAAGCAATTTAATTCTCAACACCTAACAAACATCATCCATACGTCAGGCACAATGATCTCACACATTTCTAACACATGTGTCTGTACGTTGGTCAGAACTCACTCTTTCAATGATATCCTTACATTTCATACACTGGAGGACCAGAAACCAGTGGTGGATTTAATAATCATGAAATAATAATAATATCACTGATCCCTTTTAAGATCCGCAGATTATTTTTAGCTTTAAACTCTTTAACCATTGACGAGTCATACAGTACTTACACTTGTTTATAGTAAAATATATATCTCGAGTTATCTTCAGGTTGTTTACTGTTTATTGTCATGGTTACATGGCCCAGTGGGAGCTAAGGCTCAGTGGTTATGAGAGCGTATGGCAGCGCATATCACTACTGTAGCTCAGGAAAAGATAAAACCTCAAAAGTGCTTTTTCTACCGACCTCATGTTACTTTTGCACCTTTTTTAAAGCTAAAAATTCATAACGGTACCCACTGATAGTCTGGAACCGTCTGTAAAGGTGAAATTCTGTTGTTCGCATTTGAGGCATGTCAGATCTTTAGTTTGTTTTCATTCATAGTGTGTCAATTAGCATCAAATTTTCTGATTAACAGATGTTTCTAGAACAAATTGTACAAAAAGAAAAATTTAAACCATGCAATGGAACAAAAAAACAATAATAATAAAAAATTCAAATTCCATTTCAAAGTCAGTGGTGATCCGGTTATTGCAAGCAAGCACTAAGTAACTATCTGTTCCAATACTTTTGCTTACCTTACAATTGAGTACTTTGCCACCAAATACGTCTACATTTATTTATTTATTTATTTATTTATTTATTTATTTTAATCAGGAAATATATGATGAAATTTGATCATTCAGGTCATGTTCATGTTTTGATTTCAAGCACAAATGTATTTAAAGAAAACAAATCAACAGAGCCAAGCTTGCTGTTCCAATACTTTTGGAGGGTCAGTAATTAAACAGACCTGTAAATAATGTATATGTTTGACTGTTTAAACAGTCAAGCTAGGCAAGTATAAGGGTTATTTAATGTGATGGATCGTTGCTGATTAGTGCTCTACGCAATTATAATGTTTTTAGTTTTTTTTCTGCATTCTTTTTAGTTCTTTAATTGCAAGTACAACAATTATTAGGGCTCCAGAAGTTTATTTATTAATTTATTGATTAGAAAACCATAAAATTGTTCTTTTAAACCTCACAAATAATTTGTATTTTATTCAAATGTATAGGAATAATTCAGCTGATGTTCTGATATAGTTTATATAATTAGATGATGATGTTATCACTTTAGATAATAATTCTAATAAAAGTTCTTGCTTTTTTTATTCGACACGTACATGCCTGAGAGCTTTAAAGTCCGAGCTTCAGATTAGTTTCATGACTCAACGCTTGTGCTAAAACCGACATATTCATATTCACATGCCTGATATTTAAATGGTGAGATTTTTTTTTTTCTCCTCACCGTCTGTTCAGTAAATCTGCCAAACTCTCCTAGTGGGCGGCAGATTAGCAGGCGGTCTGGATCTGGTTGTGTAATAGTTGTTTTTTTATCATTTTTTTCTTGATGTTAGTACACCGTAAAGCACAGAATAATCGACAGAGTTCAAGTGAAAGAAATAAAAAAAGTAAAGGAGAACAAGTGAAATAATGTAATGTAATAAAATGTAAAATTCAGTCAATTATTTTATGAGTGTTGGTGTTTCTTAAGAATGACATTTTAGTTATTTAAACATGAATTTATATTTCTTTAAATGTCACTTTGTAAAAGTTAAATTTTTTTATTCTTTAATATAAAAACATTCTTTAACTTTTTCTGTATATATAAAACATTGCTTTTTGTATTCTCTTAAATTAATAAAAAGATTGTTTTAAACCTAAGTACATTCTGTTGTATAATTCTTGCAATTACAGACTTTTAAACATAATAATAATAATAATAATAATAATAATAATAATACAGTATATTTAAAACAGTGGCAGAAAAAAAAGATGAGGGATAAAATAATATAGAACATTAACAAAACAATATTAAAATTTTAAAAATAAGAAGAAAATATACATTAAAAAAAATTAAGCAGCTTCATTTTTAATGATGCATTAAAATGAAATTAAATATTTGAAAATTAGATCATATAAGATGATCTTGCAAATCCAATGAAGGACTCATTAAGTATTGAAACTTAATTTTTAAAAAGTCATTTTTCATTTTGTAGACAGATTATATAATAAATAATATTTTCCTTTTTTTTTAGAATTTATTGTGAAAGGAAATGCTAATGGAAAGCAAATTGCAGAGAGCTTTTTTTAATATAATTTGTGTGTGTGTGTGTGTGCGTGTGTGTGTGTGTGTGTGTGTGTGTGTTCATGACAAAACCCAGGGGTGATTTTCTGTATAAAGTGTTTTTTATGCCGATGAGACCTTCGTCGCGGCCGTCCAGCGGCGTTACAGAGCAGATCTGCGTGCAGTGGGTCACAGAGTTCATCCTCGGTGTGTTTGAGGGAATAACGAGGGTTTACAGAGGCACCTCAGATATCTGAGGTCATGGAGTGTGTAAGGATTTCATTCTAATAGCTCAGATACTGCAGAATTTACTGTGAGAGTTAATTACACACACACACACACACAGATGGGCGGAGTTTGTATAAAACAGGGGTGTGTCTCAGTCACACACAACTCTGACTGCGCAGTTTGATACTGTGGCATGACATTCAAGATAAAATAAAATCCATAAATATTCATTTTCTTCCTGTAAGGAGGTATAAGGTGTCTGAGGAGATGCATGTAAAGTGCTTCAGTCCATCTTCCATCCCTGTGTGTTCTGGTGTTAAAGTCAATGTTTGTGTGGTGGTTCTAAACAATACTGGAATATCTGGCAACCTCAGAGGCCTGAGCTATAAACAGGTGATTTTAATCATCTCAGGCCAGGTCCAGACGTAGCCGGGTATTTTTAAAAACAGTGGAAGGGCATCCTGTGTAAAACCTGTGCCAAGTGTGTGTGGATGGTCCGCTGTGAAACCTGCAAAGTTGAAGCAGGAGGCAGGAGGTGGAGCGTAAACGGGCCGCCTTGTGGTCACTGAGCTTGGGTGAGTCATGAGACTTTCATTCCTCCACTGGTCCCAGTCTTCTCCTGCACATTCAGTCGACTTCAAACTTCCACAGGAGTCTCGTACCTGCGCGACATTCACACCCTTCACAGGAGCCTGGAAAACCCTGCCATGTTCTCCAGGCTTCGGGTTCTACAGGTGTTCAGGTGTTCAGCCCAGCTGGTAGGCCGAGAAACCTCACACTCTTTCTCTTCGGGGTCTCAGCGGCATCCAGTACAGATTTACACTGAAATATTAATCCATCTGGTGGAAACCTGATGCCATCATCTTCTCTCAGCACAACCCAGGGAACAGAGAGCAGGAAATGGACTGAGCACTGAATCGCTGTAATGAAGTCTGAGGAGGCAGTGAGACATGACAGATCATCTTAAAAGGGCGAGAACCAAGACAAACACAAACATCAACAAGACTTCACACTGAAACACACATGTTTAATTAGAGGAACCGGTCAAGAACCAACACAAAACCAAGGCTTGAACCAGGGACGTGACATCACTGAGCACCAGACACGAGCTGAAACACACACCAATGTATCCCTCCACACATTCTCTATCTATCTATCTATCTATCTATCTATCTATCTATCTATCTATCTATCCTGCCATCTCCTGTAAATTAGTTTCTTGTATCCTTTCTTGCCACCCTCTCATTTCTTTCTTTTCTTTCACTATGAAAATGGAAAATCTATGTCTAGAAAGCATTTCTTGCAGATTTTAGCTCTGACCCTGCAACTCTCTGTCCTTAGGGGATATATGGAGAAAAACAATTGTGTGTGTGTGTGTGTGTGTGTGTGTGTGTGTGTGTTGGGGAAAACCAGCGAGCTTCACAATAATTTCAGTGCAGTGGGTTTTACAACCGATCAGCCAGTGTTTCCTCTCTGACGTCTGACATCGTGCACAACTTGCTAATGAGATTTTGGGATGTGAAAATCTAACACACACACACACACACACACACACACACACACACTCACACATAAGCAAAGCATGCATTAACATTGACAAAAGCTTATACCAATATGCATGAGACAATTCTTAGCGCCATAAGGTTAGAGGTTATGAGCCTTGTGCTAAAATGTCATGAAGCATCGTAACACTCCATGTGATGTTAGTTAATAAATGATGACATCGTCTCCTGAACTCACCACTGCGGGTTAATAACACTGTCATGAAAACACTGTTTCATGTACAGTATGTTGTAAACCTTCTCTCACTTTATTATTACTGAAGCCTACATAAGCTGACATAAACCTATATTAAGGGCTCTTGTTATAGCCACCAGTTTATGTTTATTGCATCGTTTACATTAACATATTAATCTTAATTATATATATATTTTTTTTATTGATAATAGCAGTTATGACTGTTCTGTTAAAATGTTATGAAGCGACATAGTGAACCATGTGAACCTTGTAAGACGAAGCATCTCTCAAGCTCGACTCACTGCTATGGAAACAGTGTGAGATAATAAAGGTGTCAACACTCATTACATACAGTAGTAATGACAGTGTTATGCATGGCTCATTAGCATGCTTATCAGACGTCATAACACTGTTTAAATACACTATGTTATGTAATATGTTCTCTGACACTAAAATGAGAGTGAGTTTGGTTATGTCATGTCACTTTGTTATTATTATTATGTTTCTCAGAAGTCAGTTATAATGACATAGTGATGTACTGTAAGTGTTATAACTGCTTTATGCCAACAAAACCTGACACAAGTTGCACAAATGATCTGAACATCGATTTGTGTCGAATTGCTGATGAAGTTGGTATGAATGGCTTATGAAGGTGCTATGTCGCCCTATGAACTCTTTGCGTCTGTTTTCTCAGGACTTCACGCTGACGATGTATTTCCAGCAGTACTGGAGGGATAAGCGATTGGCGTACTCGGGGATTCCTCTCAACCTGACCTTGGACAACAGAGTGGCAGATCAGCTCTGGGTTCCTGACACTTACTTCCTAAACGATAAGAAGTCCTTCGTCCACGGCGTGACCGTCAAGAACCGCATGATCCGGCTTCACCCGGATGGAACCGTCCTCTACGGCCTGAGGTCAGCGCTCCGCTCCCTCTGCTCAGACTCACCACTTCCTCATCTACACTCTATTATTATTATTATTATTATGATTATTATTATTATTTTCTGTTTCTTCATCCTACTTTCTTTCTTTAATGTTTTCTTAGTTTTCCCTCTGGTTTTGTCTTCCTTTTGTTTTGTTTTTTTCCTTAAATTGTTATTTTTCATTTTTTCATTCTCTTTATTCTAAATCATTTAAACTTTATTTCTTTAATTTTGTTTAGTTTGTTTTATCTTAGTTTTTTCACTCATTTTATTTCATTATCTTTCTTTAATTGTTTAAATCTTTTTTTTCATCTTCTATGTTATGTTTGAGTTTTTAAATTTCTTATTCTGTTCTCATCTTTCTTCTTATTCTATTGATTTTTTGTTTTGTTTTGTTTTTTCTTTTATTATTTTTATTCCTAAATATGTTAAATCTTTCTTTCTTTTTTTTTTGTTTGAATGTTTGTTTTTTATCTATTTTCTAGCAGGTAGGTTTTTAATTTAATAAATTTTTATCATGACCTTTTATAAAGGAAGATCTTTAAGGGCCCACAGATGTTTTCACATGTTGCTGCTGCTTCAACATGTGAAAACATCTGTGGTAAACAGATCGATAAACACGTCAGTTGACGTGTTTATCGATGATCAGATCAGCTGGACAGGACGAGGCTGTCTGATTATTGGAACACGTTTCCTGAACGCTCCGAGATCCGAGTCGTCTTCTTCCCCGTTCTAGCTGCTCACGCTGTCCCGTCCCGCTCGGTGCACTGGGCTGGGAAATTACATCAGCACTAATGTGAGCCCTTATCTCATTACAGCGCTTTAGTCTTATCAGGGCTCTCGAACGTTCCTCCACTCACTCAGAGGGATGTAAGAGCCTGGGCGTGTCTCCAGTCATCGTACACTATTTCAGGCACGGCTCGCTCCGTTGAGCTTCTCAGCTTCCTCGCCAGCTCTCGGCCTCTTAATGCACGTCTACACAATCGCGGGATCTATACAGGATGATGATAATGCGGCAGGTTTCTCTGTGGTGCTGCGGACGATACGTGAACGTGACCTCACAGACACGTCATGTTAGCGCAATTTATCTCTAAATCATGCTCGCTGCAGCCGTTGACGTTCTCACCCGTTTTCACGTAAAGCACTAGAATCTTCTGCATGGTAAATATTTCTAACTTAACTGTGGGAAATAATGGGAAAAAGTTTTATTTACTAGTTATACAAAAGTCTTGAACAATCCTCAATTCCAGGGAAAAACAGAAAAGTCAAAAAACACACAATAACCAGATTGCATAAGTTTACACACCCACATTCACACTCATGATGAACAGTAATGCTCACACATCCACAAACCAACAGTGATTTTCTTAACATCCCTCGAAAGTGAAGGTATGAGTGAGTACAACTTCTGACCCTCCTCACAGTTACCATATCTCATCACAATAGCACCAGGAAGTAGGCGGGATATATTAGGCGGCAAGTGAGCATTTTGTCACTGATGTTGATGTATTGGAAGCAGGAAAAATGGGCAAGTGTAAGGATTTGAGTGACTTTGACAAGGACCAAATCATGTTGTCTAGACGTCTGGGTCAGAGCAACTCCAAAACTGCAGCTCTTGTGAGATGTTCCTGGTCAGGACGTACCGAATGTGATCCAAAGGGAAAAAAACATTAAACTAGTCACATGGGATTAGTGAAGGCTGACCCGTGTAGTCCGATCCAATAGAACGGCTCTACAGCTCAAGGTGGTGAAAGGGGGAACCTAATCAATATTATGTTATGGCTCATCAGTATAAATAATTATGTATTTTGAGGCTTTCCTCTTAAGACAACATTAAAATTTGTGATTTTGCAAATCAACTTGCTGATACTGAGCCTGTCCATGATCTGGGGCTTTTTGTTTACTGATACGAGTCTGAATCTCACATCCAGAACTGCACAAAGTCTTTCAAATTTAAAACCCGACTCGATAACCTCGTTATTTTTGCTGCATCTTCCATGATACAGGAGCTAGCATGCTTTACAGACTTTCACAGACTAAATCATCTGCATCTATAAAAGTATAACATTGTGTGTTAATGAGTAAAAAATGACATTTGTCAGCATTTTGCAGGGGTACAAGTCAGTGGTTCTCAGCTCCGGTCCTGGAGGATCACCTGCCCCGCACATTGCTTTCTCAGCTCCCAGCACACCTGATTTAACTAATCAACTAATGAACAGCCTTTTGTTAATTGAAGCAGGTGTGGTAGAGCGGGGCAAACATTAAAACATGCAGACCAGTGGTCCTCCAGGAATGAGGTGGAGAACCGCAGGTAGAAGAGGATAAGTCTGATATTAACATGAAACAATTCATGTGTGTAAGAATTAATAGCCGGATAGAAATTTAATGAGCATGACCAAACACATAAAAAAAAAAAATAATAATAATAATAATTAAAGAGTCAGTTCGGAATGCAAGTCCCGGACCTCCTGGAGGGGGTTTTCCGCACTCATCACTGCAACTCTCAAAGCTCAAATCTCATAGAGAGAGCAAATCAGTCTGATATTAAAGCCCGCGCTTCCGTTTTGTCGAGAGATGAGGTGATAGATTGGACGGGTTCCATGTGACCGCAGCGGTCGTGAAATAAGACGTGTGTAATTTCCCTCGAGTTGACCATCGACGACTATCTCGCGCGTTCTCTGGTGCCCTTAAACAAATAACAACACCAGACAGGAGAAACGCTGATGAACAACGGTACAGAACTGGAATAAAACACGCTGTCTGACTTGTACATTCTTTCTGTTTACATTAATATCTGTAGGCTTTTGGTGTGAATATCATATACGCTTGGGGTGTCTAGATGTGAAAAGAGTTTTGCCTGAGTAAATAGCCTGTAGCAGAGTAAACACTGGACACGCTGTAAGTTTATACATACTGTAGCTCGGATTAAAATGTTCCCTTTAAAGCTTAGACTCATTCAGGATGACACGTCCACATCTCAGACGCACATCATTAGACAATTACAAAGCGCTACCTGGAAACACTAAGTGTAATAGCTAGACACCGCGGATGAGGTCAACGGGATAAAACTTATCTTCTCACACGGTTTATGCTTTTTAAGAATGAAAGCATGTAGTAAATCAATTCTGAACTCTCACTCACTCACTCGGAACATCACACGTAACACAAACTGACACTGAAAGCAGACCATTTAATTGTTGCTTAAAAAACTGTGAACAAAATCACTGTAAATTATTCCAAACTTAAAACCTTCATTCAGTTAATCGTGCTATTTTATTTTTTTTGGTCCAGTGTGTTTTTAAGAACGACCTAAAGACTTTCCCTCTAGTCCTAACGTCATTCACTGAATCACTGATTCACTTCTGGTCGGCTTCCACGTTAGATAGATAGGTTTAAAGAATCATGTTCATAAAGACACAAAGGTCAAATTTTAGGGCTAAAAAGGCATCTGACGTTTAAATGACTTTTAATATACAGTATATGATGAATATTTTACAGCAGTTAGTCCTGACAGAGTAATATGACGAGAGATGTTATTCCATGAGTGCTGATATTAGACAGTAACAGCACTGTGAGGTGTAACTCTCTGTAAGAGTGGGCGTGTCCCAGGTGTTGTCCAGTGGTTAATGAGACTAACTGTGTGTCTCAGTGTGGGTGAGAGTCGGTCTGTACGGTCCGCAGTACTGAGGAGAGAGCAGCTGTCTGACTAAACCCACATTCACACCCAGTCACAGACGCACTTTCAGTAACAACACACACCTGATAACGTTATGTCGTCTTAAACAACACGCCGTCTCTGCACTAATCATTTCTAAGTCGTTCTGAATCGACTCTGAACCATCCGCCTTGTTCTGTTTACGGCTAACTAGCTTTCCATTTAACGCTATTTGGGCGTTAAACTTGGGACCCGAACTTTAACAGAGCTGAAATTCTAAAGCAGAATAAGTGGAAATATTATGTAAACCTTCAGTTACAGAGTACCGGTATTCGTGGCCTTTCGTCGATTTTGGAAGCAGACCCACAAGGTCCATCCCAATTCTCTCGAATGGCACACCGATGATGGGGAGAGGGATCAAGGGGGCAGGAGGCGGTTTTTGAGGCGTGGTTTTCTGGCATTCGGGGCAACGTTGGCAGAAATTCCTTTCTTCGGTGTCCAGCCCCGACCAGTAAAATCTGTCTCTCATTTGGTGATGGTATTTCTCTCTCCCAGGTGTCTGCCGAGGGGATGAGTGTGAGTGAGGTGCATTCTGGCGTCTACCTTCCCTTGTGGAACCACTAAGAGATCCTTGGGTTCTCCTCTGCGGTCGGTGTGATAATATAACAAGCCGTTTTTTTATCAAGAAGTAAGACGTTGGCCGCGTATTCCCCTTATCCTCGGCTGTACCCTCAATTTCTCGCACCTGACTCCAGACTCTCGTCT
The DNA here is from genome assembly GCA_030014305.1 of Clarias laeviceps. Lineage (NCBI taxonomy): Eukaryota > Metazoa > Chordata > Actinopteri > Siluriformes > Clariidae > Clarias > Clarias laeviceps. The sequence continues at coordinate 1,586,732 of JAQMYJ010000037.1, read as the reverse complement.
GGCATTTGCGACGTGGCCCTTTCCACTTCTGTCTTTTCCCCCATACTTCCCTGTATGCTCTGTGTGCTTCCCCCGAAAGGAGGGGGACAAAGATGGAGCTCCATTCCTGCTTTGGCCAGTCTTCCCGCTCTGCTGTCCGTTCGAAGATTTGCAGCTACGCTTCGAGGTCATCATGGGGTGTTAATTTTAAGAGCAGATTTTGGGCATCCTTTCTAGGTTCAGGGAGGGGCACATCTCGTCCTCCGCGTTGTTGCATTCGCGTAAGCTCTTGGGTTGTGGCTTGGAGTCCCTGTGCGAGCTGTTGTAACATAGTCTGCTGCTGTAGGGATTTCTCTAGCAGGTGTCCCAGGTAGTGTCCCGAGTTGCGGTCGCCCTCTGGATCCATGTTTCCTGCCTGCATTCTCCACCAATGTAGCGCACGTAGTGGGTCAGGTAATCACAGACACAGAGAGACAGAGCTGCGGTGCAAAGCCATGCTGCGTTTTATTATAGTGATCGTGCAGATTGGCAGAACACACAGTTAACGGTATGTGTCAGCAGTGTCGAGTGGCAGGTCCTGAAGTAGACAGTGGGGTGTGTAACCGCACTCGTGTGGGCCAGCGGAGTTCGACGGCTTGGTCAAGCGGATGAGCGTTGGGTCGCGGGTGTAGAGCGGCCGGTGCATAGCGGTCGTCTCGCCGGCGTGTACACAGGCGGGGATTCGTGCGAGTCCGAGTCTGTGGGAAGAGGAGAGTAACATGAGCTACTTGCATACATTATTTCCTACTCACCGCCACGTGCCATCGCGGTCCTTTTATAGGGTGCGGTCGACCAGTAGACGATGAGGGATTCGCTGCCCTTAATGCCGGTGAGTGGCGGCGCCCCGCACCCTTATTAACGCCTTTTGTGCTGTCCGAGGTGCTGAAACCGTATCTCCTGCCTTTCCCGCTGGATGAGGTTAAAGCTGGGTTTTTATGGAGAGCACTGGCTATGAGCCCGTCGCCACAATACATACGTATATACATACATATGTACATATATATATATATATATATATATATATATTCTTTGGGCTACTTTATGGTTACTGATTAAATCTGTGTGTGTGTGTGTGTGTGTGTGTGTTTAATGCAGAATTACCACGACTGCTGCTTGCATGATGGACCTGAGGAGATACCCGCTGGACGAGCAGAACTGTACCCTGGAGATAGAGAGCTGTGAGTGTGTACACACACACACACACACACACACACTTCTGCCGATTTACTAAGATCTACATAAACAACTAACTTGTGTGTGGAGTGCCCTTTGAGTGAGTCACTTGATGTGTTGAGAAAATTATTCATTGAGTTATGGCCGACTCTTAACGATTCACTGATTCACGATTGAATCTATATGATTCACTGATATATATATTTTTAAATACTGTATGTACTGTAAGGTTTTGCCGTTGTTTTAGTTTCTACAGTTTGCAGTCATGAATCTCATCAGGATCAACCGAACAACAGGAGAACAGATGCTGATGTGTTCACTCGTGCTAAAAAAATGAATAATTTAGAAATTAATCATGTCTAACTTTTGCAGTTGTTGGTATAACATGAGATAAAAACATTACATGAATCACTGAGTGGCGCAGTGGTAAAATGCTCGCCCTATCATCCGTTAGTTCGATTCACGGGTGATGCTGTAGCCGCTCGCAGCCGGGAGCCTGGAGAGAACTGACTGGCCGAGCTCTCTCAGCGGAGTGGGATGGGAGACACTTAGCGCTCTCACAACAATCAAGCAGTTTACAGACAATTGGGGCGTCTGTAAGCTTACGCAAGCAGAAGGAGTGTATAGCGCTGTCCTCCGAGTGTGTTACGCCGTCAGTTTGGAGGAAATATGTGATAGTCTTTTGCCCTCGCTGACTGAATGGTGGTAGTAGAAGCCTTAATGTGGAGCCCCCTAGTGACGGGTGGGAATTGTACTGTACATGACCAAGTTACGGACAAAATTTGGGAAATATAAAATAATAATAAATAATAAATTTATATTAAAAACTCCATCATATTCTAGAAATATTTATATAATTTTTGGTTTTTATTCTAAGACATAATTTAAGTAAATACATTCCACCTTTTATTCTACCTTTGTCCTGATTTGAAGATAAGGGTTTTCTTACATTTAATACCTACCTTGCCGTCGTATTTTTTTTGCAGTTTTATACATTAACATATGCTACAGTTGCATATTGTTCTCAAGTAAAAGACACAAACCTGTTGATGCTAAGGCAGTTTTCTTCAACATCTTTTTTCAACATTTATTTATTCATCTTCAATAAGTGCTTTATCCCAGCCACAGTGCTGGTGGATCTTGAGTTGATCCCAGAAATCCTGGGCAACTTGATTCCAGGCCCAACTCTGAGCATGCAAGAATATGTTGAGAACATGCTGAGGATAGAACTGGAGACCCTCAAGTTGTGATGCAGAAACACCATCCAACGCATCACCAGCCACTTTTCCTGATATTTATCTTAGTGGAATGGTGTGTTTGCGTGATTCATCTACAGTACGTCTGATCTGTACAGATGGCTACACGACTGATGATATCCAGTTCTACTGGAGAGGAGGAGACAACGCCGTGTCCGGTGTGTCCCAGATCGAGCTTCCTCAGTTCTCCATTGTCGACTACAAACTGGTGTCACGGAACGTCGTCTTCTCCACAGGTGAAGCTTTACACACACTTGATGTGTTAAAATCATAAAAAAAATTGTGATGAAACACAGTAAAAAAATCTGGTTATTTAGCACTTCCTGGATGGTTTTTGTTCTGCCATGTTTCTGATGTTTCATTCTGTTAGGAATAATAATAAGAAGAAGGATGTAAGTGCAAATATAACAGGAGATTGAATTACAAATACTGGGCAGACAAGTCCAGACAAGTAATCTAAAGGCAAGGTTTAAAACCAGCAGGCTCAGGGAACAACAGTGACATCATCTCATCATCAAACACTCGTGGTCATAAGCAGAACATCAAAACACAAATCAAAGGCCTGGGTAATACAGATGGGGTGTGCTAACTACAGTATTACTTCATAGTCTTCGTATATAGTGTGTGGTATTTCTGAGCAGGTGGGTTCAGTAAGAGCTCTGGTGAACATGGCAGAGCGTAAGTACTGTATGTCGGGTGTTGTAGTGCTTGGTGGCCATTTTAGTAGTCCGTGATGCTTGCCAACCCTAATCATAGAGTTCTGAACCTGTTCCCCTGATTCCCTCACAGGTTCTAGCAATGGGCTGTTTTCAAGGAGTGTTTGGTTTTAACATCTTAAAAGTTTTTTTGGTTCTAACATCTTAAAGGGGTTCTAACATTCCAAAGGCTGTTAGATTATTATGTTTGGTTCTAGACCCCCAAAGGGTTCTTAAGTTCTGTTCTTTGATTCTAGCATCATTAAGCCTTGTTTAGGTCTTGCACCCTGAAGGGATGTTTTGTTCTGTTGTTTGGTTCTCGCATTCCAAAGGATAGTTAGATTATTCTTAAAGCATCCTAAATGGTTGTTATATCTTAAATCTGTGTTTGGTTCTATCATCAAAACCGGTTTATCCTTGGTTGTGAGGTTAGTTAAAGAGTTAAGTTATACAATTATTATAAAGTTATACAATGGTAATTTTTTGCTCAAGATATCCTCTAACAAATGTAGTCAGGTTTGTATCACTAAATATCTGATTTGTTACCCACATAATGTTTTTGGGGGTTTTTTTTAAAGAAGAAGAAAAAAACTGTGCACATCCTACTTGTATTTGTGGTAGATTATCTGTTGTTTCCGAATCCATCACGTTCCTAATAAACCCTCTCACTTACTAATCTTTTGATCTTTTTTCTCTGAACAAACAGATAAACAAATAAAGCCGGTTCATTCTGATGTGACAATGAGAGGGTGTTATATTTGCGAGCGTGCTTGAGCTCAGTGATCGCTGCATTCCAAGGCAAATTACCGACTTGGCGTCAAGCGTCTCACCCGCGTGATGTAGAAACACTATCTCAGACCAGTGATGATGGAGGGGTGATTACTTCCCCATGTCTTCACATGGTTAAAAAGAGAGAGAAAGAAAAAAGAGAAGTACTCGATACACGGTGATCCATATATTCATGAAGCAGAAGCCCCGCTGCATAAATTATTCCTCTGAAAAGCCAGATAACTGGCAGACTAATAATTATTCCCACTTCGCAATTACAGAAATGTTGAACATCATCTACATACACTGTGTGGAAATCACGGGTACAATAGGGGGTGTTATAGAGATCAGACCCCACCGAGGGGGCAGGAAAAAAAGACACTATAGGGATCAGACCCCACTGAGTTGGGGGGGAAAGAAGACGCTATAGAGATCAGACCCCACCGAGGGGGCGGGGAAAGAAGACGCTATAGAGATCAGACCCCACCGAGGGGGCGGGGAAAGAAGACGCTATAGAGATCAGACCCCAC
>JAQMYJ010000037.1:1539165-1552767 GCA_030014305.1 Clarias laeviceps | reverse complement strand
TGAAGCTTTACAGAGCAGAAGTAGCAGAAACATCTCAATATCAACTGTTCAAAGGAGATTATTGTGTGTTTTGGACGCAAGTGGTGTTGGTGAGTGAGTATGTGTACAGTTCCCACAGACAGTTGCGCCTCTTCCGCAAGTTGGCGACAAGTTATCTGTGGGTTTAAAAGGATCAGGCGTTCCACTCACGGAATGTTCATGTTCACAACTGCAGTGGGATCTGAGCTCCTCATTCACGGACATACATCCTTCTTTAAACGTTTGCACCGTTCAAATGTTTTACCACGGCTAAGAGTCTCATCACTGTACTGTGATTAAAGTCTCCTGTGAGTTTCTGCCTCCGCTCAATCACAGGTCCCGGTTTGACCCCGAACTGGTTGCCATAATAAAAAATCCAAGAAAACCCCAATTTACAAAAAATGATGGTCTCTACTGGACAGGGCAACCCTACCCACTTGACCTCATTTTGTTGACATTAATGTCATTCTGAAACTCTGTATTAATTATGACCACAAGCATCCTGACAACATTACTGATCATTTTGATGGAATGACTTTTTATAGCTGCTACAATCTAATTCTAGTTAAATGTAATTAGAAATGGAATAAAAAAAAGTTCAGGACACTCATTTATGGCATTTGTTAATTAACAGCTAAGACAAAACGCTCACTTCTTGTAATTGATCCTCTTTATTGTTATGCATTCAGAGCTGTGTGTTTGACAGGAAGTGAGAGATTTCACTTCATCCGTTATCCTCCTCCTTCTCCTCCTGCTTGTCTAGCGCAAATAATGCAATCATTAGCATGATCAGTGCAGGGCAGTGGGTCAAATTCTCTCTCACACACACACAAACATGTATATATAAAATACACACACGCTTTTATTAGCATATGTACCGAAGAAACAATCCTATTCCGGGGACCTTTTCTCACATGAGCTTAATTTATTGTACGTTTTATTTATTTTAAAGGTGAAGACCTCAATTTTAGGGTTACAAAAATTATTCCTAGTAAACACACACAGCTTCAATATACAGGATATGATTGGATGGAGTTTCCTATAACACAAGAAATCAGTCTTGTAGGACAACAACCTTCCTCTGACCTCATTTGCGTTAGTGTGTGAGACGCTCCAACTCCTCTAGACGCTGTGATTTATCATGATCAGGGTTAGTAGATACATGGAAATGGTGGCACTTTGCCCAGAAACATTTTCTTTCTTTATTTATTTCAAGAAGGAGCCTCCACACATTCATAAATACATGGAATTGCATCACTAAAAGCATTTTTTCTATGTTTAATTTCTAAAAAACAAAAAGTCAAATCAAGGTTTTCACTTGTACTCAGTATTTAAGTAATAAGCTTAAAATGAAACTGTGGAGAAATCTTACATACAATACTGTCTGGATACTGAAGAGGCAAGGATGCAGGTGCAGGCTTCTCTTTATTACACATCGTGAAATAACCAACATAGAACGGAATCAGGCACAGGAAGTAACCTATAAGCAGAGATATGTAATAAACGTGAGCTCAATGCTAGATAAACACACCGGCAAAACAACAGATGCAAAGCAACATGAACTCCAACTGAAATGCCTCCAGCAATCACAACAAACATAAACCAGGTGGAAGTACTGTAATAAAAACAGTACATGACTCTCATTAAATAGCCTGAGATCGAGTTTCAAGATGCCAAGCCTGACACGGGGGAAAGAACTTCACCACAGGGCGAGCAATGCTATCTGGAAGGTAGGGTAACACTGCAGGACTCAAAGGAACTCAGGGTGGTGGACAACAATCATCAGAGGACAGCGAGGCAGGTGGACAACCATTTCAGCAGGGCATGATGGAAGAATTGGGCATGGTGGTAGGGCAGAGACCTTCCTGGCTGCCAATCTAAGCAGGACTGTGGAGGTTGCCGTATTGACCTTCACCAGTAGCTGAGCTGTGAAGAGTGTCTCATTGAACTCCAGTGGGAGCTGGGCTGTGAAGAGTGTATCATTGACCTCCAGTGGGAGCTGGGCTGTGAAGAGTGTCTCATTGACCTCCAGTGGAAGCTGGGCTGTGAAGAGTGTCTCATTGACCTCAACCAGGACCTGGGCTGTGAAGAGTGTCTCATTGACCTCCAGTGGGAGCTGGGCTGTGAAGAGTGTCTCATTGACCTCAACCAGGACCTGGGCTGTGAAGAGTGTCTCATTGACCTCAACCAGGACCTGGGCTGTGAAAAGTGTCTCATTGACCTCCAGTGGGAGCTGGGCTGTGAAGAGTGTCTCATTGACCTCCACTGGGAGCTGGGCCATTTAGTTTATCTCACTGACCTCTACTGGGAACTGGGCTGTGAAAAGTGTCTCATTGACCTCAACCAGGACCTGGGCTTTAAAGTTTGTCTCATTGACCTTCACTTGAGCTAAGCCATGAAGTTTGCCTCGGTGACCTCTACCAGGAGCTGTGCCATGGAGGATGCTTCACTGACCTTCACTAGGAGCAAGGCCTTGGGGAATACTGCATTGATCTCCATCAGGGGCTGAGCCATGGATGATGTTGCTGTGTTGTGTATGTCACCAGGCAGCCCTCCAGGCTTGTCTTGCTCTACAGAAGCTGCTAACATGGTTCATTTATGGGTTTCACATATTTTGCCTTCCTGTACACGATTTCCTTCTCCAGCTGTTGCTTGCTGGAGAATAAATAGTTGGAGGTGATTCATGTGAAAAAGAGTGGAGTTTGTGTAGCCTTTCAGATGAGAGTTTTAAGAGTTTGGGCCTGTTCTCGCTGTCGGCAACAGTCAACACCAACATGTGCAGCAGAACTCCAGGAGCACATACCATCTCGCCATCTAGGATATCACCATGGAGAGTCCTATGTAGTCAGTTCGCTAAGCTGCTGCCAGCTGTGTTTACTGTATATTAGTTGAGTGGCATAGCTGTTGTGTAAACTGGTCAAGCACTTCAAAGTTGTCAAGTTGCATGACACAAAATGTTGTTTTTTGTGTTTGGATCACAAACTATCATATTTTAGACATCAATGAATAAAACCAGCACTATGAGTTTACTGATACCACTTTTTCAGAAGCTTCTCTGGCACTTTAGCGAAGTGAAACAACATCACACATCAGACATAATAAGTCCAGTCCAATTCAAAGCACTTCTAAGTGATAAATTGGACGAGCTCCATTTACGACGGCACTGACGGTCCACTAAATTTTAGCGAGGTCGTCCGAAATGTCAACGAGTGTTTCAGGGTTGCTGTTGAGCTGATGAGATCATCCTGTGGTTTGAGACAAAGAGAAAGTGAGAGAAAGTGAGAGAGAGAGAGAGAGAGAGAGGTGATGACAGAACAGAGAGGAGACACAAACATACTTTTTTCTCTGCTGATGAAATTCTGCTCAGGAAGACACGGGAACTCAGAGTGACGAGAGCTGACGCGTCGTGAGGGAGTGTTATGAAATGATCAGTGAAAAAGAAAGACACAGTAATACAATCACCAATTATTAATAGTGTTAGTATTCATATTATTAGCAAGTAAAAAAAGAGGGTTTTATTCTCCTTATTTTTTTTTGCTTTACAACAAATGAAGTATTTGATCAGTACACAGCATAGCCCAACACTGTACACTTTACATCATACCTTTATAACCTTGAACCCCAAAAGCAAAGTTGTTTCCTTCTCATGACTAATTCTGAACAATTTTGCAATATAGATAACTAAAGTCTGCCAATCTTTAAGCTAATTTGCATGATATTCCATAAACATCCCCCTTTGAATCTTTAGATTTGAAAATAATATGGGCCACCATTAACATGCCAATCCAGATGTTGGGGGCGGAGCCTAATATACTCAGGAAGCTGTACCTCATAATTGGTAGCATGGATTTACAATCCGCCGGCCAATCGGCTTCAGGAGGTATTTGTTGAAATGCCTAGCTATGAGCTATTGTCAGAAAACATGATTGATTTAGTACACTCCATGTATGTGATGCAATCACACTCAAACTGGCCACTAGGGGGAGTTATGCAGATTTTTGCTCATATAAACAAGCATATATTTTTTATAATTTTATAGTATGACTTTCTGATTAAAAAGTATGCAATGTGTGATAATAAAATAGGGCTTAAGTTACACTGAAAATGTGAAAAATACTCTTGTGCAGAGTCCACCAGTGAATTTGACTGACAGGTCACATGACTGCACCATAATTGACTTATACAGCCTATGAAATTATAATAGTATGTCTTACATCCTGCATCCTACTACAAATAAAAAATAAAGCCAAAGTGACCTCAGATGACAGAGTGACCTTAAAATGACCCCTGAGTGACCCCGATGTGACCACTGATGACCCAGTGTAGCCTCAGATATAGGCCTGTGTGTGTTGGGGGGGCAGTGAAAGTTATATCTCTGTTGACATTCACAGGTAATGAGGAGAGAGGAAGGTTGCAGCGCGGCCTCAGGGGGAGAACTGCTTTGTTCAGAGAGTCCTTCATCCACACAACATGAGTCATGAAGTCAGCAAAATACTGCACACACACACACACACACACACAAAGAAAGACAAAGACGTAGTGTTCAAAGGCAAAATACAGCCCAGTAAGTGGATGATCGTGAGAGCAAGTGAGGCCTGGAGGAGTGTGAATGAGGAAGTGGAGAGGAGACTGCATGCTCATTAACATATTATAAATGCTTATTAATCATTATAGAGTTGTTCTTCACAATGCATTATGAATGTTTAATTACATGTTATGAATTTGTTTATAGTAGTTCATTATGGAGGTCAAGGAATGTGGCCAGATATTGACACCTTCCATCTTAAACCTTTAGGTCATGGTTTTCCCTCCACTTTTGTTCAAGACTTCAGGTCCCAGAATGCACTTCACCACAGTCACATCCTTAACTGTTTCACCTGTTCCTGTCTATTTCTGACTAGTTTACAGTATCTATTTAAAGCTTGTGTTTCAGTTAAATTTCCATTGATGTGATAATTATTATGTGGTGGTGATGATGTCGATGGTGAGGATGAAGATGGTGTTGATCATTGTGTCAATGGTGGCGATAATGATGATGATGATGACAGTGACGGTATTGATGATGATGGTGGTGGTGATGATGATGACGATGATGGTGGTGGTGATAATGGTGGTGATGGTGGAGATGATGGTGATGGTGGTGATGATGATGATGATGATGATGGTAATACTTAACATGGCTTTGTAATGAACTGAAATAAAGACCAAAAGACCTGGAGATGAAGAACGTTACCCTGTGCTGACTGGCTCTTGGAGTCATCTAAGACTTGCATATTAATATTTTACAAATCTTGCAAAATAAAGTCCTTCTGATTTTTCTTCTAAGTCTCCTCTCCATTCTTTATTTAGGAGTGAACATGAGTAGAGAGACGGAGACACAGTGACGGCTCATTAAAGCTCCTCGCTGTGACCAAGGGAATAAAATTCCCATTTCACTCCACTTTTTGAAGCCAATTCTCTGTTTTAAAGAAATCTGGGGGAAAAATATGGCATCTGGGTCGAGCTTTAATTCGACCGTCTCCACATGGCTCCTTTTATTCCTTTTATTATTAATTGATATGTATTTTTTTTTTAATTCAGAGCGAAGATGGATTTTAAAAATTCTTTTCAAACCTAATCACGTCCTTGGTTTACCTCCAAAACAGTAGTCATGCCGCCAAACTGGGCCTGGATACAGGCAGAAAATCTGATTTCAGAAAATTTCATTTATTATTTTGTTAGATGTTGCAGACGTATGAAAGAAATTATAACACACACTTATATAGATAAAATGTATAATTCTTTTAATGAGTTCAACCATTTTTAATGACTGTCTATTCCAGACTGGATGCAGTACACACTCCGATACTTTCACCCGGTGTCTGACTCTTGATCACTCGAGGCTGTGGTGGCTGAGGCAGGGGTGTGGTTAGACTGTCTTCTTTTTGTTTTTTAATGTTGCTTTCAAAACTTTCTCAAAATCTTGTTTTGATCTTGGCATGTTTTCTTAAAAAAACTTCTACTGAGATCAACTGATGCATGAAGTCACCTCCATTCAACCCCTTAGGCTTTTTTAAAGAACAATTTAGCAGTTTTTATTGCTGGGAAGAGAGGGAGTGAATACTTATGCAATCACACACTTTATGCCTTTATTTGTAAATAGTTTTGCTGCTTATATTTGGGAGCTTTGTCCTTCCAGTTCAATGGTAGAAGCTATTTATGTGCAAAAATTTAATGAAACTCTTAATTGCGACTGTTTCAGTTGCAGGTGGTAACAGTTCAAGGAGGTGAATACTTATGCACAACATAGTACATGCAAATAAATCACAATTAATAAATGAATCCATGGAGTTTAATTTAAAATGAGTTTTTTTTAATGATTTTATACATTTTTGTATTCCTCAGTCTCCCTCTGTTTCACTCCTCTTCCAAACACACTGTTTCTGTGTCTATGTAAATGAGCTACTGCTGAGCCACGCCCCCTCCAGAGAACAGAAGAGCTGAGGAACAAGCCAGTGAACTTATTTTCTAGACACATTTTTTTTTCACACATAAAATTTTTGTGAAGCTGCTTTGAGACAATGACCCTTGTTAAAAACGCTACATAAATAAAATTGTTTTGAATTTTGCATAATAGCTGACCTTTAATATAGTTTTTAAATTACAGTGTATTATATATTTTCTCATGTTGTATAAACTATCCTACATGCAACTGATGCATGCATTAAATAAACTAAATAAATAAAAATCAGTGAGGGTAATACTAGTGTGCATGTTTCTTTTTTTGTCTCTCTGTCTCCTCGAGTCTTTCAGTGGTGTGCTGTGGCTCCTGATGGACTGATTAAAGGTCCGGTGAGAGACTCGCTGCTCAGTTCTGGTGTAATTAAGCACAGAAGTAGCCTCCGGCTAAACCGGCCCGCTGTTCGGCTGCTTTGTGTCTGAGTGTGTGGTTTGTGCTGAGCTTGCTTAAAACTCTCTTGGCTTTACACTGAAAAAAATAATAATAATGCAATCAATTATGAAGTTAATTACTTCGATTCATTTCGCTTTTCCTTTGTTCGGGGGAACTCCGGAATGATCTCACATTACAGGTCAGAAGTGCTGCTTAAACCCTTTTTAATCAGCGACTCGCTCACGAGCTGAAACGGATCGGAGCGTTTAAATTTCCCCGGATCAGCAGTTAGAGCAAAAGTAGGAGCTTCTGAATTATTTAATAGTACATTGGTTTTAATGAGGTGTGTGTGTGTGTGTGTGTGTGAGAGCGTCAGCGTCGCTAACACGTGTTGGGAGCTTTATGATTTATGGCGTGATGCGTGTTTTGTGTTCTCCCGTACCCGTAAGAGAACGTGGCATGGTTAATTAAACAAGAGCGAAAACCTCGGCGGCATTAAAGAGAGGCTTTAATTGTAATGAGACTGAACTGAAAAGCGCAGCTGAGTGCGATCGAAAAACATGCGAGAGAGAAATGACGATCCATCATTACTGTCAAACACACCTCTGCGCCGCAATCAGCTTCACTAAGTGCTGCAGAGATTACAAGCTAACACCCGCCCACCGGGCTTCAGTCTTTTACATCTGTGTATTGTTTTAGGCGTGAGAGCGCAATGAAGTCAGACTATTGATCATAAACGTGACAGCACGGATCTGTCTTCATATCAATCCAACACGGGGAGAGAAAAGTCCAATCTTTATAAATCTTTACATCTTTGGTTAAAACTAGGACAGTCAAAATGATTAAAACACTTGGGAAACCAATCATCAAAGTTACAGATACCACACAAAGTCCATGATTTCTCATTTTTCTGAAAGTGTAAATTCTTCTGTATTTAAGATGCTGGAAGTCTTTAAAGTTTCAGGTTCAGCTCTGACACTGGAGACTCCTTACAAACACAAACACTTCACCACATTCAGTATCTTATCACTTTTGTCAATTCATTTATACAGTCAGGCATTTGGCGTAGACGTACCTGTGAATGAGCTGTTACTATAGAAACAACGACTTATTCAAACTGCCATCTGTCTAAGCTGCTGTTCTAGAGAATTAATCAACAACCTTTGACCAATCAGAGGCAATTCTGAACGACTTTGATGCAGTCACTAATGAGACAGCGTGAGACTGCACATGAGGGTCGATGGCGTTGTCAATGACATCAATCACTTTGACATAAATGTAAAAGTCGCACAAGAATGTGAAAGCCCAGTTCATGTGGAAAACTCTGTTGTGGTCCAGAATGCTTGTTTGCGTTAGTCACGCCCCTGAAACCCTTTACCCCGCCCACATCTCAGTATGACACCTATAAACAGGTGAGCTTAAAAACAAACAATCAAATGAATGAACAAAAAAGCAATATCAAGTAAAATTAATATTGGCCTGTTCCTCCGGAGTACCTGGAGGAAACCCACCAAGCACAGGGAGAACATGAAAACTCCATGCACACAGACCCCGAGACGGGAATCGAACCCTGAACCCTGGAGATGCAATGCAAGGACCATGGTGGTGCCATGACACCCATATATTCTATGTCTTTATAATGCAAATTCTGATTTATGCTCCTGCTTCGCCAGTCTTCTGCATAGCCCTGTACCCGATGCCAGTGGTTCTCAACCTTATTCCTGGAGGACCACAGTATATATTATTGTGTTTTCCATGTTACCACACACACTTCAATTAGGGTAGCCTGTTCATTAGCTCATCAGTTAACTCAGGTGTGATTTGGAGCTGTGCAGAAAGCACTAGAAAGCGCAGGGCAGTGGTCGTCCAGGAGCTACTACACCGTAGCCTGGAGTGCTGCAGCGGCACAGACCACAACAACTATTGTGATCTGATTGGTCCACTGGAGGCGTCACGTTTCTGGCTCCTTTTTTCGGTACTTTTGAATTGAGTTGAAGATCATCCTGACCATCTCCTCCGATGTCTGCTCTTGTTCTTGTTTGTAATTCACCGTTGTTTGTAAAAACACTCACCAGTGAGTGGTGAAGAGACCCAGCACGGGGTAAAGGAACCTCACTGCCACCGTGCCAACAGTCACCAGCTCACAGGTACGAATGTTCACGATGCCGAAGACCAACAGCACGGCATCCAGAGAAGGTTTTGGCGCAGAAGCATAATTAATCACGCTTAAGTGAGCCACGGTAGGTTCTAGGGGCGGAGCTTCATCATGTGTCCAGGAAAATAAATAACTGAACAGTCATTGAATCTTATCTAATGCACTCTTTAGTATTGAGTAGGGAAATATTGAATACCAAATAATATTTATTTAATTAATGAACAGATTTGTTGTCGCTGAGGTTTTCACGCCTGTTTGTAGAATATCTGCATTTTCACTATTTTGCTAACTTTAACTTTATGAAAGAAAACATAATGTAAATATGCCTGAACTACAGTAGTTTAGTGTTACATGATTTACAGTGAATATTAACTCAGACTTTAGACAGGTAATGTACAGTATATTAAAAACATTGGAGGAAGAAACAGAATTTTGCGAGACGCACCGGAAGCCGAAACTGAATCAAAAGTTTGCGTCCGACTGTGAGCTGAGTCTCTGGAGTGCTGAAGAGCGTTCTCAGCAGAACCAGCGCACAGAGTTTCATGGAGACGCTTCTTATGAAAAAGAGGTTTTGCAACTCGTTCATTCATTCGTCTTTTTGTCGGTCGCAAGTTTGTTTATTTGAAATGTTCAATAACGCAGCTGGTTAAAACTCTTCATGAGAGTTGACAGATGTGACTCTCGCCAGCTTTCATTTATTTTTTATCGTTTCCTTCCCTAATACATCTGGCGGGATGAAGCTCTAGCACCGAGCACTTTCTCTTCTTCTACCACGCTGCATCGAAACTCGGCGGATAAAAACACAGGGATTATCCTTCTACGTCTAACAGCTACCAGACAATTACAGACCTCCGTGAGCACCGAATTACTACTGACACGCTATTTCTAATTGTACAGCCTGTGAAATAAAAGGCTGATTGGATAGTGATGGACAAACCAAAATGTGTTTCCTGTTCGGATCGGAATTCGACAGCACGTCGGTTCAGCGTGCAAAAAGAGAAATAAAAAAAATCTATAAGCTGGTGTGTAAGTAATGAGGTGCTGAAATGAGGCGTTTCTGTTTCAGAACACGAGCCCGTGGGGATTCTGGGATATTTCCTGCGAGTTAATAGGAGGACGTAATGGATTAAAAGGAAAAAGCTCCCATCTGTGCGGAGTTGACACGGCACGCTACTGATGAGCAGAGAGAGAGTGTTAGATCACACTTCATCACTCGAGCTGTCAGCGTAGGCCTGCTGAACGCGAGAGTGTGATACTGAACGCCGACGGACCATCACCTCCGCTCTCGGTTATCTAACACTCTCTCTCTCTCTCTCTCTCTCTCTCTCTCTCTCTCTGTTTCTGGGTGTGGTGATATAAAAAAGCTCATGGACCTCATTCAGAGTCAGTGGGGTCACCCCGCGGTCGGTCACGCTGGCACTCATTCGTCCCTCTTTACAGACCGGTATGATGTCACTGTTGGATCAAAGGGGATATAAAATCTACACACATCATATGTAAAGACAGAAATCACTGGTTTAACTGTGTCAAATCAGAGCGGAAGTGGTTTAAATGTTAGCGCTGTCACCTCACACCTCCAGGGCTCGGGTTTGAATCTCACCCTCGCTCTAGTCTGAGTGGCGTTTCCCATGGTTCATGTGTGATAGGTTGGCACTCCACCTTGTGTCTGGGATTGGATCCACACCCTCAGAGACCCCACAGGGTGTGTAGAAGTGCTACAGATAATGAATGGATGATGGACATGAACAGGGTCATGGGGGGACTCGGGACAGGAGGTGTTGTACACACTGGACAGGGTTCTGATGCGTCTCAGGGCACGTGCACAGACACACTCACACACTACAGGGAAAGCCACCAAGCATGGAGAGAACATGCAAAATGCACACACACAGACCTGAAATGGGACTCGAACCCTCGACGCTGGAGGGCCGAGGCCACCGTGCACACCCGGTACGCCCCTCTCCTATACCACCTATTAAGGAACCAATTTTTCTCTCCTATAACCAATAATTCTCTCCTAAACACCCTTTACACCCTTTAAAGAACCCAACAATGTGGTGCACAATTTTTGAAATGGTTTCTGTGTAAAAATAAACATTTTGGGCAAATAAGAAGATTTTGTTTTTTGTTATGTTACAAAATGGGTTGCTTGAGGTTCCTATATTTTATAAGTGTGTACCTGTTGTTCTGGTTCAACGGTGTGATCTGGAGTTCCTGCTGCTCAGTGACGCTTTCTTTCTTTTATTTTTTTTTCATCTTACCTTTTGGTGATTTTACATCTGTATCCTGTTTCATTGTTTCCATTTTTTAATAAAAAAATATGGTGGTGGTGATGATGATGAGGGAGGGTTCGAGCCCCACCACCAAGCTGCCAATTCCTTTATCTGCTCCAGGGGGCGCTGTATCCTGGCTGACCCTGTGCTCTGGTACATGTGAACAAATCACTTCACTGTGCTGTAAGGTCCAAAGGCACAAAAAAGTGAACCTTAACCATTAATGATGATGATGATGATGATGATGATGATGATGCAGCCCCTAATATTTACTGATGTTTATTAAAGATAAACAGAGACAAAGTGATTGTTCTGGTTATCACACTGATGCTTCATGCTGCATGATGATCTGGTTCCTGGTTCTGATCGAGTCTCGGCCCGCTGTATTTCATCACGCCTCGCTGTTGGTTGCCAGATTGTCAGTTTTGTGATGAGGAAGAGAGCAGAAGCAGACAGAGATGGATCTCACAGATGGATCTGCCGGATGATGATGATGATGATGATGATAGTGTCTTTATGTGTGTGTGTGTGTGTGTGTGTGTGTGAGAGAGAGAGAGAGAGTGTGGCAGACCAAGTGAGCGAATATATTTCTCTGTGTCAAAAAGAGAAACTCAGCTGCATTGATTTTCTGTTCTCTGCTCGTCTTCGTCTTCCTCCACACTGTCCTAATGCAATAAGTCTCCTCACAGACAGGTCTGATGCTGCGATGCTAAATTCTGATCGTTTAACGTCCGGTCTGCTCCATCCTCCAGCGCTTCTGCGTAATGGACTCTGAAATTCCATCAGTCCGACGTGTCGTCTGCCGTTTCACTTCATATCCTCAGACGGGAGTCTTTCTCCTGCTCTAAAACCTCACACTGAATCCGCAGGTCCGTTAGAGTTCATCTGTTTAAGTTAATCTACAGTATGTGAATTAATCGATGCTCAGATGGAGTCAGTTCAACTGCTTTTTGGATCTTTGTGTTGATCTGACAGTTTTTGATTAAAAAGATTTCCTCCGAACACAGAAGAACCAGAACACAAAGAGTCTCCAGAACCTGCAAAACTCTGCAAATAAACGTCGTAACCAACGAGTAGAGCAATCGCTCACTCACACTTCACACGCACACACACACACACACACACACACACACACACACGAGATCGACTCACTGTTTGAACGCAAATCCTAAACCTTGGCCGCCGTCAGTATATGAACAGATCACGCCGTCGCATTCCTTCTCCATGGAACACAAAAAAGTGTTTCCCTTTCATATGGGTTACGAATATACGCTGACCACCTCCAGGCTGGAAAGATCTCCATAAACAGGGATTATGAAGTGCGAGTGTGGTGAAAGATCACAAAATACAACATAGTGAACAGTGGAACTGTACATTGTCCCATGTGACCACACGCACCACATTCTGACCCTTTCTTGGCCTGTTACTGGTCTGGTTAGGAGTGCATCTCTGAACACATCCCAAAACACAATGAGTGTCTCTGGACTGGACTGTAGAGACTCAGTACAGCATTGTGACACACGACACACCCATTTACTGAAGACTTCAAGCGCAGTACAGTGATGAGACTCTGGAGCTGCAGTAAATTAGTTTAGACCATTGTGTTAAGTCTTTAAGAACAGGTACATTTATTGTAAGAAATCTATGAGATAAACCGTATGTTTATTTTGTCTAATTGCTTTAGTATTCGAGTTCTTCGAGTATTCTTTAACCTTTTGAACAAATCTATAGGAGTTACGAGTCATTTAAATTGACTCTATTTGAGTTAAAATGTTTGAACTTGTTTATTTAGGTTAATTTTAATTTAGTCCCTTTGAGTTAATATATTTAACCTTGAGTTAATCTAATCTATATTTAAGTACATTTTTAATGGTTAATTTGAGTTCCTGTCTATGACGTCTATTTGAATCACTTTGAGTTGTTCAATTGAACTCGATCTACATCTTTATTAGATCTTTATTAGCTTATTGGTGTTAGTGTATTTGATTTAATATTTTGGTTCATGTTTAAATTAAAGCATTAAGTTAAGAGTGTATATATTAACCTGTATTAGATTATGGAGTCGGATTGGACTATTTGAGTAAACTTATTTACGTAAGTCAGTGTAGTGTCTTTGAGATGGCGTATTAAAGTGAGTTAGTGTATCTGAGTTAATTTATTTGAGTTAGTGCATAAAATATAATTGTAGTTAGTGTATTTGAGAGAACTTATTTGAGTTAGAGTATTTGAGTTAGAGTATTTGAGTTAGAGTATTTGAGTTAGCATATTTACGCCAACTTATTTGA
>JAQMYJ010000037.1:1515917-1534697 GCA_030014305.1 Clarias laeviceps | reverse complement strand
TAACATCACTTTTACTCAACATTTAGATTTCACTGATGGTGCAGATTAAACTTCAGGCAGAAACATAAGGACTGCAGGAGATTCAGTAAAGTCTAGACAGACAGTTTTATGTGATGCTGCGACAAATTCTGGCTTCAGAGACAGACAGACAGACAGACAGACAGACACAGAAAAGTCTGGTTTCTGGTCCTCCAGAAACATAAAGATAACATTGATTGTTATCCCGATCGAGGTATTATTTTTATTAATTTTTATGGTTTTAAATCCGGTAGAATGTGAAAGTCCAGCGCTTCCTGATGAGCGGAGGACTGCAGAGAGATGATGGAGCAGCAGGAGATACCTCAGTTTCCATGCTCCATACTTCCACACTCACTCTGGTTGGACTCCAGCTCCCTCTACTGGCAACTCTGCCCTCTGAAAAACATAGTTCCATGGAGTAATTGTTCACACTTGCACCCTTACATACTATATAGATATATAACTTTAAGATAAAGAAATTGTACGCAAGAAAATACAACATCATGATCAACATTTTAAATTCAGCATCACTTTCCCTCCCATGATTCTAATCACACAGAGACACGAGACAGATATCAGCGTGAATTCCCTCCTTTTATTCCTCCAGATCGTCCCACTCTGTGTATAAACACCTTCCTTGATCATTAGTCTCACTCCAAGGCCGAGTGATCTCCTCCTGCTCCGTCCCGGATGGCGTATTCCAGCGTTTTCTGCTCTCTTATTAGTGGAAGCGTTTGAGTTGTAAATGCTGAGGCTCGTACTCATCACTCCACAGAAACACAATCTGCTGATACGCCAGGTATCGAGTGGCCGTTTGTCATCATCCGCCTGTCTGCGCTCCGTCCTCATGTCTAGGACGGTGATTAAATCTGATGAACTGAGGACCTGAGGATCGTCCAAGGCGTACTGAACTGATCCTGTGACTGTCACTCAAGTAGCTTATTACAGTGTTCTGGGTTGCCAGATCCAATGTTTTTGCAGTCTGGCAATTTCTTGTCCGTGTTAGATATTTGTCTTAGGCCCTCCAGGTGTCTGATAACTTTTGTACACTTTTATGGCTCTGCACTTTATTTTGCAGAAGCTCAATACATCGCTCATTGTTACTGTGAAGCAGGGTGGTGGTAGCATCATGTTCAGCGTTTCTTTCAGCTACTCAGGTGTTTTTCTGACTAATCCACTTTTAATGGCATATGAAGTCTGAAGTTTAGGTTGTTTCTTGAGCTTCATGATGATGTTTGATAAGGAATTCTTTCTTACAAACTCTGAACTCGAACCACGAGGCTCTGCGCTGATTCCTCATGAACTGGCCAAAAACAAGCTTCATTACTGATGCTAATTAGGGTAAAGGGATAAACTAATTGAATTATACTGAGAAAAACGAGGAATCCTGGCTTCGCACCTTAGACTGATCGCTATGGCAACGCCTCGTCTGGGAAAAGACGTGCCAGAGGACAAGCGGTACATTCTCGCTGCACCCGCGTGTCCCTGAATAATCTCAATGTCATCCGCTTGAGAAAATATTACCATTCGGTGTGTGTGTGTGTGTGTGTGTGTGTGAGAGGGTGGAAAAAAAAGGCTTCAGTTTGCTGGGGATCATAAAGACTGGACTTTGGAGTGATGGAAACAGGTCATGTGACCTGATGAGTCCAGACTGACCCTATTCCAGAGTGATGGGCGTGTCAGGGTAAGAAGGGAAGTGTATGAAGCGATGCTGACAGATCTCCTTCCAGACCTGGATCAGGGCATCTCTAAGCTCCTGGACAGTCTGTCAGGGTACTTGGGGGCGTGTGATGCTCCAATGTCCCGTAGGTGCTCGAATGGATCAATGCCTTTGTCATGCAGGAACTGCCCACACCATCAAGGATATGCCTCAAAGGATATGACCATCACTGACCAGTCACTCCAGAACATCTATCCTGAATGGCAACTACGCTAATTCTTTGCATCTGTGCTTTATTTTTCCTCCAATCCCAAGGCATCTGGAGATGAGGTTCCCTGTTGAGTCTGGTTCCTCTCAAGGTTTCTTCCTATTGCCATCTCAGGGAGTTTTTCCTTGCCACTGTCGCCGTCACCCTTGGCTTGTTCATCAGAGACAGTTTTTCATTATCTAGAGACATTTTTCTCACACATACACACTTCCATAAATTTTCTTTTCAAATTTTCTTTTCATTTTCGTGAAGCTGCTTTTAGACAATGACCACTGTTAAAAGCGCTATATATAACTAAAATCTAATTGAATTGAATTGATTTGACCCACCAGCAAACCCGTCATGCTTGATGATGTTACAGGCAGTATAACCTTCACCACGGTGTCTCCGGACTTACTCACGTCTGTCACTCATGTGATTCGTGTGAACCTGCTCTGTGATGGACCTGGTGTTCTCTGGCAAAAGCCAATCAAGCTGCACGGTGCTGGGCTGTGAGCACAGGTCCTACTAGAGGAGGTCCGGTCCACAATCAATCCTTCAGACGTTTTGGTCAGAAACAATCCCACCACTAGCCTGTTGGAGCTCATTTTGTAGGGCTCTCACAGTGCTCTTCCTGTTCCTCCCTGCACAAAGGAACAGATAGTGGTCCTGATGCTGGGTTGTTGCCCTTCTACAGCCTTTTTCTGGTGTAACATCTGGTATCCTAATATCTCCTCTTGTGACTTACCTGGGAAACACAGCAAACTGCATGTATGGACATGTCATTGGAGTAACTGGACTACCTGTGCAACCTGATTGGGCTGCAGTTGCTGCTTCTTGCTACCAGGAGTAACAAGGACACCAGCAAAAATGCAAACGCTAAGAGTTATCAGTCAGACTGGATAAGAGAGAGAGAGAGAGAGAGAGAGAGAGAGAGAGAGCATGTGTCTCTGGCTGCCACAACACATGCCAACACATTTTGGGGTTTGTCTTGCTTTAGCGTCTCCACTGCACCTGCTGTCACTTTCATTTGCACCAAAGCAGGTGGAACTGGTTCACAGTCCCTCATGCTTCCTAAACGGACAGTTTGATATCCCCGAAGTTTAACTGACTTGGTGATGATTTAGTGTTGAGCAGTTTATATGAAATGTGTGGTAATAAATTCCAAACCAAAAGAGAAATTTATAAAAAGCAAGTAATGACACCATAACAAACGCTCACTGCTGTTGCTAATTTCTTTATGACGTATTTTATGAGCGAGCCGGCTACGATTCGCAGTTGCACTGTTTTGTTCTTTACTTTTTTCATCATTTTTTCATCACAACCAGAAGAACTTTTTATCACTGAATCAGATGTTAAACCGTTCGAGAAAGTCTCCAACTGAGAGGCAGAATCACCTCCCGCTCGAAGCTCCACACGTCAGCAGATTGGAGAGCAGCAGGTCATTTATCCCTCAGCTAGCATCAATCAGGAAGCCATACAGCCCATGATTTGCAGGAGCGGCGTCCAGCCGGTGGGCCGGGGGTTAAATATAACGGCTGATTGGACTTGTGGCATCTTGGCATCAGGGAATGATCAATTTCAGCATGATGGATGGGGAGATGGTCAAAGAGAGAGAGAGAGAGCGAGACCGGAGACCTGACACAGATCGAGCTGGGGAAGCTGTTACACCCGTGATAGACTGATATCGAAACTGTTGTGTATAGATTTTCAGAGAAAAAAACATAAATAGCAGCACATAGTGAGTTTTTTCTTCTGATATGTGGCATTTTGTTTATTGAATAATATAAAGCTTGATTAATTTTCCATGTTTGTCATTACAATTCTGACACAAATCGGAAATTAAATGATTTTTTTAATTAACTTTAAAAACAACCCTGTATAGCTACTAACTAAAGTATCTATATCAGCTGAGGCCTTTTTTACTATTTAAATTAAAGACATTTTTTATTTTGTACAGTAGTTCTATTTTAAATATTTATATTTTTTTAAATTGCATTTAATATATATATATATATATATATATATATATATATATATATTTTTTTTTTAATAAAATCATATAGTGATACAGGCACAATGATTTTACTCTTTTTTTACTGCAAGTAATTGGAAAGGAGGATAAAAGTGTCTGTATATTAGAAATGCTCTGTTCTTCAGAGATGTAGTAGGGCTGAAACCTGGCAATACCATGGGAGGTGCTGACCAAACAGATGTTAGATGCCAACCCTAAGGCCCAGGTGACCACACCCACACACTCTGGGCAATTTGGGAATGCCTTTAGCCTGTGGGGGGAAACGCACCAAGCATGAGGAGAACATGCAAACAGGGTGGGAATCGAACCTGGCCAGGAATAGAACCCAGACCCTGGAGGTGCAAGGCTAAAACAGTGCTAACCGCTACGCCACCGTGCCGTCCATCCACCCCATAATGCCTGTATATTATACTCTGTGTGATGAAAAACAAAAACAAAATAGCCTATAATGGACACCTTTCAGTTTAGCGCCCCTAGTGGAAGTATGAATAAACCTGTAAATCATATCCAGTCATAATTAGGTCACTGCTGAGTCTGTAGACAAGTGAATCCAGACCTGTGTGAAACTCATTGTGGAATGCCTATGACATTATATATCCACTAGGGGCGCTAAACTGGAAAGCCAGCCATGTTGGATTTAGTTTGAAAACTTTCAAGTGGCCCACTCTCTCCCTTTACTGATAATAACATTTAATATTAATGCAAGTCTTCAGTTTCCTCAAGGACGTCCATCAGGTTTCAGCACATGAACTTCTTTTTTTTATTAGACAGCTTTCTTTCTTTCTTTCTTTCTTTCTTATCAGAGGGGTGACCTTTAGTAAACCCACAACCCCTCTGTTTTTGCTCCTCAGTAAATGTAATTAATGTTAAATTCTGCGTTCTGATTGGTCAGAAGGTGTTGATTAATAGTGTCTCTAACAGCAGCTCTAACAGTAATGCAGGTTTATGTAAATCTAATACCTAATTGTTTCTATAATAACAGTTCAGACACAGGGTTGTGTACGGCAGACGTTTAACTGAGCGGAGAATTGTGTTTATGGAGGATGTATGGAAGGAGTCTCCAGTGTGGTAAGACTAACTCCACTTCATCACCCCATTTCACATCACTGATTATTTCACTATAACAAAATGACGCATATTAGGTAATTAGTATAAGTAATATACGTACTGTATATTATGTAAGTAAATAAGTAAACAAATTTAAACTAATAAAATTAATAAAATCAGCGTAATTGGTGGCCATGTTTAAATTCCCTGTTGTGTTATTTTCACCCAGAAGTAAGTTTAAAAAAAAAACATACAGGGGTAATAAAAAAATAAATAAATAAATGGATAAAAAACTTTATGGGAGGAGGCAGATGCATTAATCACGCCGGAGAGGAATCCCGAGAGACAAGGCCTTGCTCTTTGAACAGAAAGTGCCAGACACAAGCAGAAACAGAAACACAGCGTCACCACAAAAAAAAAAACTTCAGAACACCACGTCATCACGTGATGTCATCAAACCCCACTGTACCAGAACACTCTATCACTCTCAGAAACACTCTGTGTTCCCAAGTCCCTATCAGAGATTAATTGATTTCATCTGTTTGTTCTTCATCCTAGCAACAACATGGTTCTATCTCATTACACAGTCTGATTAAACACAGTGAGAATATTTTCAATCATCTTTCTAATAAACTCAGGGTCATGACGGAGGATCACGAGTCTGTGCTCAGCATTCACACGCTTTGGTGTTCATCTGCTGAAAATCTGCTCCAAAGTACACCAAACTCTGGAACCTCTATTAAATAGAGTAAATAGAGGAAGATGTGATTTTCTTTATCATAAGCCAAATAATTGTTTTTTGTACCTTTGTACTTTGGATCCAATTTCACTAGTAAACAAAGTTTTCCAGTAAGGAGGCAACTGAATAAGCACTTATGGTTCTAAATCACCACCATCATCATTATCACCACCACCACTACCATTATCATCATCATCATCATCACCATCACCATCATCATCATCATCAACGTCGTCATCATCACCACCAACACCCCCACCATCACCATCATCATCATCATCAACGTCGTCATCATCACCACCAACACCACCACCACCACCATCATCATCATCACCACCACTACCATGATCATCATCATCATCATCACCACCACTACCATTATCATCATTACCAACGCAAATCAACACCATCACTACAATCATCACCACCACCATCATCATCAACTCCACCACAATCATCATCATCATCACCACTACCATGATCATCATCATCATCACCACCACCATCATCATCATTACCAACGCAAATCAACACCACCACTAGAATCATCACCACCACCATCATCATCAACACCACCACAATCATCATCATCATCACCACCACTACTACCATCAGCATCGCTACCATTATCATTACCAACGCAAACCACAATCATCATTATCATCACCACCACCATCATCATCATCATTGTCATCATCATCGCCACCAGCACCATCACCACCACCACCACCATCATCATCACCACCACTACCATTATCATCATTACCAACACAAACCACAATCCTTATCGTCATCGTCATCATCATCACCACCACCACCACCATTATCATCATTACCAACGCAAATCAACACCACCACTACAATCATCACCACCACCATCATCACCAACACCACCACAATCATCATCATCATCACCACCACTACTACCATCAGCATCGCTACCATTATCATCATTACCAACGCAAACCACAATCATCATCATTATCATCACCACCACCATCATCACCACTACTGCCACCACCGACATCATCATCACCACCACCATCATCACCACTACCATTATCATCATTACCAACGCAAACCATCACCACCACTACCATCATCATGAAGGTGGTGGTGATGATGATCATTATTACCAACGCAAACCACAATCATCATCATCATCATCATCATCATCACCACCACTGCCACCACCATCAACATCATCATCATCACCACCACTACCATCATCATCACCATCATCATCACCACTACCACTACCATTATCATCATTACCAATGCAAACCACCACCACTACCATCATCGCCATCATCATCACCACCACCTTCATTACCATGAATATCATCATCGTCACCACTACCATCATCATCATCATCATAAACATCACCACCACCACTTTCATCACTGTGATCGTCATGATCATTGTCATTGTACACAAGTAAAATTAAATCCTATGTACAGAAGACAGTTAAATGTTGTGAGAATGAATAAGAGAGAAAAGTCTCAGAGGTCGACTCTACAGTGAGGTGATATATTTATAGTATGTATTTACACTTTATTTTTAACTTTGTCCACATACGGTACTTGGTGGAGAGAATGAGCTGCTCTGAGTGGTGGTGAAAAAGAAGAGTGTAGTGATGAGGTGTGTTTAATCTCTGAACACATTCCTCTCATCACTGAGCTGTGTGTTCACAGGAGATGCAGTAACACAGTAGCAGCTTTAAGTCCCTGGCTTTTAGATACGTGTCATTCTGATACTAAATAAAGAATAAAACATGATGGAATCTGGTAGTGTCGCTGTAACTGTCACTGTTACTGAATGGTCCGTGACTGCAGCTGCCTCTGTAACTGTCATTGTAACTGTAGGTGTCATTGTAACCATGACTGTCGCTGTACCTGTAACTGTCATTGTAACTGTAACAGTCACTGTATCTGCCTGCCGTCACATGACCCAAAATGTAGAGCAATCCAGGGCAAAGAAATGGAACGTTCTTAAATGGGTGGAGTCGGTCACCTGACATGAACCCAGACTTCCCTGACAGGCATCACTGACTAAATTAAAGCTTTAACTTCAATGACATCTTACTTTACTTTATTTCAAATCCATTGTGGTGGAGGCACAAATAAAAAAAGATTGTTACAGTTTCTCAGTGTTAATTACAGTGTCAGGCTATAAGAGTCATGTGATTAAATCACTTACGCGATTTAATCAGTCAATTTAATTGATCAAATCAATGGGTCAGTTTTTAATACAGATGTACACTTATAAATTATGTAGGTGAAACTTATAGACATTACACGGACTGAAATGTATTCATTTCTTAACAACTTTTTCTTAAAAGTTACAAATTTCTTTAACCACTTCCATCTTGCACAAATGACTTCCGGAAAGGGCGTTAAAATGCATTGCTCAAGGCATTTACTCAGAAACTCAGGACTGCACTATTAGTTTCTTCTTTTTTTTTGAGCATCAAGTTAATTATAGACCTGGACAAGATGTAACATTCATTATAACACACATTTTACTGGAGTAATTACTTGTATTTATTTATTTATTTATTTATTTTTACAGATTTACAGGAAGTCTAAAAAGACTGAACGAAGTGTTTACATTTTTAAATCTTTGAGCTCTACTTGTAAATATGATTTAATAAAAGACAGACTAAAATATAATTTATTTATAATATAATTCAATATTTCTATAAAATAGAGTTAGAGTGATTAAAGATAGGGATGGAAATGAACTGACTGGTGCCAGGAGGGTGATGGGAAGATGGAAGGAGTTCTTTAAAGAATTGAGGAATGAGGAAAATGAAAGAGAACGAAGGGTAGAAGAGATGACTGTTGTGGAGCAGGAAGTAGCAAAAATCAGTAAGAGTGAGGTGAGGAGGACGTTAAAGAGGATGAAGAATGGAAAGGCTGTTGGTCCTGATGACATACCTTTGGAGGTGTGGAAGTGCTTAGGAGAGGTGGCAGTAGAGTTTCTGACTAGTCTGTTTAATAAGATTCTGAAGAGTGAGAGAATCCCAGAGGAATGGAGGAGAAGTGTATTAGTGCGATCTTCAAGAACAAGGGGGATGTGCAGAGCTGTGGCAACTACAGAGGAATAAAGCTGATGAGGCCAATAAAGCTGTGGGAATGAGTAGTAGAAGCTAGGTTAAGAGGAGCAGAGGTGAGCATTTGTGAGCATCAATATGGTTTAATGCGTAGAAAGAGTACATCAGATGCAGTATTTGCTTTGAGGATGCTGATGGAGAAGTACACAGAAGGTAATAAAGAGTTGCATTGTGTCTTTGTAGATTTAGAGAAAGCGTATGACAGGGTGCCGAGAGAGGAGCTGTGGAGTTGTATGAGGAAGTCTGGAGTGGCAGAGAAGTATGTTAGAGTGGTGCAGGACATGTTTGAGAGCTGTAAGACAGTGATGAGATGTGCTGTAGGTGTGACAGAAGAGTTCAAAGTGGAGGTGGGTGTGCATCAAGGATCGGCTCTGAGCCCCTTCCTGTTTGGTCTGGTGATGGACAGGATGACAGGTGAGGTTAGACAGGAGGCTCCTTGAACTATGATGGTTGCAGATGACATTGTGCTTTGTAGTGAGAGCAGGGAACAGGTGGAGGAACATCTAGAGAGGTGTAGGTATGTCACTGTCTTTGGGAGAGACAAGGATGGATAGGATCAGAATGAGTCCATCAGAGGGACAACTCAAGTTAGATGTTTTGGAGATAAAGTCATTGAGGCCAGATTGAGGTGGTTTGGACATGTTCAGAGGAGAGATTGTGAATATATCGGTAGAAGGATCCTGAGGTTGGAACTGGAGCAGCCGAAAGACAAAGAAGAAGATTTATGAATCTCATAATATTTATTGTGGCTGGATAAATAAAGAATAAAAATCAGAATTTTCCACAGAATATTTATTTATTTATTTAAAGTTTAGAAATCAAGCATTCTAAAGTGAAAACTTTTAAACATATCTTTGGACAAGAATAAATAATATTTACCAAAATACAGTCAGATTGGCAGCATATTATTATGATTTTATTATATTAATAAAAACCAGCCTTTTCTTTGCACGCCATTGAACTTTGAACCTTCACAGCTACTGGAAGTTATATCACCCAGTACAGGACTAGTTGATATAACTTATGCGGAGTGGCGGTGGGTGTTTTTTCCCGATTTTCTCCCTAATTTTGTGGTGTCCAATTCCCACACATCATTAGGGCACCCCCCCCCCCCCCGCCCCCAATAAAAATAAAAATTTATGTTTTTATTGATATCAACAATGACGAATCCACTAAAATTATTCAACATTAGAATTTCCTCACCAGTTCCTCACAAGTAGACTTCTAGTCACCTAGTTTATTACTGAGATGTACCGATAGAGTCAAATCATGATTAAAATCTCAGAAAATCCACACCAAATTTAATGGAAAAACATTTATGACTGTAAAAAGTATAATAAATGTACAATAAATAATGGAAAGCTGTTTTCCATATAAGGCAATCAGCAGGTAAGCATGTGATGGAAAAGGAGAGACAGGAATGGCTCATGCAGTTTATCTAGCCGACACAATGCGCTGCTCTCGTTGTGGCCCAACACCCCATTCACAACATCTATCCAAGTCAGGGACACTCTGGAGGAGACGTCTTTATCAATGTAAACACGGAGGGTTTATCTCAACAAGCAATGCTGCGAAAAAAATCTCCTGAAATCCTGCTCAGTTCTGACAGGAGATAAACGTGTACCAGAACGATTGGAAGATAAGAATAAGAAGATGGAAAGGAAGGTCTCGTCTTCCAAGGCACCGTATCATCATTAAACATGGTGGAGGCAACGTTATGGCATGGGCGGGACACATGCAGAGTTTTGCAGCATTTGCTGCGCCCATGTCATAACGGTGCCTCCACCATGTTTAATGATGATTCACGGACTGAATTAAACCTGAAAATCTAAACGTTAACTTCAATCACACCTTGCCTGCTTTATTTCAAATCCATTGTGGTGGAGGCACAAATAAAAAAAGATTGTTACAGTTTCTCAGTGTTAATTACAGTGTCAGGCTATAAGAGTCATGTGATTAAATCACTTACGCAATTTAATCAGTCAATTTAATTGATCAAATCGATGTGTCAGTTTTTACAGATGTACACTTTTAAATTATGTAGGTGAAACTTACAGACATTACACGGACTGAAAGTAATTCATTTCTTAATGACTTTTGTAGAAAACACAAGCCATTTCTATCCGGCACAAATGACTCTCGGAAAGGGCGTTAAATGCATAAATAATATTAACCAGAATACAGACTGGATCAGAACTATTAAAATAGTTATTATATAAGTTACAGTATTATCACTTGTATAATAGTTACAGAATATTATATAAGTTAAAAGTTTTTTTTAATTATGAAAACATTTACACTGATGATAAATAATATTCATTAAAATCTATATTAATTATATTCAAAGACAGTTTTAGGGCAGAAAGTCAGTTTTTTTTTTTTTTTTTTGGTTTTTACTGAATTTGTAACATTATGTTTTTCCCCTCAAAGGAAGAGAGGAAACAGGAACTCGAAACTAAAAACTTTGGAAAGTTGAAGTTGTTGTATAAGCCATGGCTGAGAGAGATTAAAATAAAGTGACTGAAAGTGGATAAAACGCGATATTATGTGCTGATTAATGTGAGATGAGAGTGAGCTGAGTGTGTGTGTGTGTGTGTGTGTGAGAGAGAGAGAGAGCTCAGGATGAGGAGGAAGCCGCTGTTAGAGGGTAGAATAACGCGTGGCACTTCCAGTAAGAGAGGCTCCACCAAGGGGCGGGGTTTGTTAGGAGTTAGTGACGTCAGATAAGCCGCCTCTCGAGGAAGTGCGTCAGAAACCGCCGCGTATGGAGGCATGTGGATGGGCCTGCGGGGGCTGTGGGGGTGTATCCGGGTGTGTTGGAGATCAGCAGGGCCGGGCCTAACGCGCAGGAACACACACACACACACACACACACTCAGAGCCCGAGCTCACTCGGCTTTAAAGCATCTTCAAAAAAAAAAAACCTCGAGGAAAAAAAAAAAAAGGTGCAACAATGAAACTTTAAGGAGAGAGAGATCAAAGGGTCGCGCGCGCGCACAATGGAGAGGTGAGGATGGAGGGATCGGGAGAGAGAGAGGACACGGGGCAAGGCATGATCACTTAACACACACACACACACACACACTCAGAGAGAGAAAAGAAAAAGTTAGTGGAGCCATGGCGCGGGAGAACGCGGAGTCCGGCGCGCGCGTGAAAAAGCGCAAAAAGCGGAAAAGTAAGAAGGAGAGTAAAACGCGCGCGGTGCACGCGAACGTGCTGTACGAGCTGCACGCGAAGGCGGAGGAGAACCCGAACCGTGTGTACGCCGACAACAAGATCAAGACCACCAAGTACACCGTGCTCTCCTTCATCCCCAAGAACCTCTTCGAGCAGTTCCACCGCTTCGCCAACGTCTACTTCGTCTTCATCGCGCTGCTCAACTTCGTGCCCGTCGTGAACGCCTTCCAGCCCGTGCTCGCGCTCGCGCCCGTCGTCTTCATCCTGTCCGTCACCGCCATCAAGGACCTGTGGGAGGATTACCGGCGGCACCGGGCCGACCAGGAGATCAACCACATGGACTGCCTGGTCTACTGCAGGTACAGTACAGCCGCCCGGGGACCCCGAGTCCCACATGTGGGGGGGTGCAGGGTCACCCCGGGGGGGGGTGCAGGGTGCAGGGTCACCCCGGGGGGGGGGGCGGCGGCAGGGTCTGGTGATGTGTGTTATACGAAGTACAGATGATATCAGGCTTCTGTCAGGAGTGTCTCAGCTTTTAGAAACGTGACCCGCATAACAGGGCAGGGTGTTATTACATGCTTTAGAGGTAATAACAGGGTGGCGGGAAAAACCCTAAGGGGTGGCAACATCTAGTAATGTATGTTAAACATCAAGTTCATTATTTATTTATACAGTCGACCCCCAAAAATTCATGGGGGTTACGTTCCTACAGCACCCGGGAATTATGAAAAAGTTTGGATTTTCATAATTCCTATTTTTAATTTTCATACTTATTATTCTTTCTCCAAAAACTTTGGACCGTTCCGCGCCCCACAGCTTTGAGAAAACCCCCACTTATGTTATAACGTTTCGTGCGGCTCGATCAGCACTACTTTTGGTAGGGATCTGTCACACGGTTTCTTTAAAATCCCCAAAAAACAAATTTTTCAAAATTCGTTTCTATTTATTAGTGGTGCGCATGAAGCGACGCACTTATATCATTATCTTGCAGGCTTATTCTTCTTTTTTTTTAAAATTCTTCTTCCGTACAAAAGTTTGGCGCGTAACTAGTCCCGTACCGTTTGTCGTAGACCCATGAATGAGGCGTCAAATCGTGCGGCTTATTCGGGAATGGGGTGCTATGACTTTCCTAAGGGCAATTAACCGCCCCAAAAAGTCCCATAGACTTAACATTGAGACCATCATCAACTGTGACATTATAGCTATGTTCTATGACGCCATGGCAACCACCACTCACATTTTCTCCAGGAAATGTACCTCTCTAGTTAAGTGTACCTATGCAGTTTGCATATTTATTATTCTTTCTCCAAAAACTTTGGACCCTTCCACACCCCACAGCTTTGAGAGAACCCCCACGCATGTTCTACCGTTTCAGGCATTGAGACCAGCCTCAGCTATAACATCATAGTTCCGTCTATGATGCCGCACACATTAGAACTGACCCGGCAGCGGCGTAGGCACACTTAAAAAAATTATTCAGGAATTTTCGCTCTCTAGTTATAGTTTAAACCTTAAATCTACTAACAAAACACTTTTATTTATTTCATTTCAAACCCAGCTTAATGTATTACCCTTTACTGTACAGTTCTGTACTGCTGTGTCTCCCGACACAGTGTTGGGATGTAAAATACCAATGTTATCCCCGTATGTACTGTAACTCATACAAGCGTGTTTTGTTTGCTATGTTCTGTCGTGTTCTTTGGTATCAGTACTGTAGGGTAAATACAGTAAAAAATTCCCGCGCCACGTTTTCCTCTATGGTGGCTTTGTATTCTCTGTACAGTACTAAAGATTTATACAGTATTATTATATTTTATATGGAAATTTAGTTGAATTTATGTTAATATTTATGTTACAAAATTAGTAAATTATGTAGTTCTTAATAGTGTACCATTAAAACTCATGAAAAGTTTTAATATAATAAAAATTATATATTGGCACAAAAAAAAAAACCATAAAAAATTGCGACGGATATTTGTGGTTTTGGCGAAATTGTGGGAGTTTCTGCGAACAATTATTAATTGGGTTCTAAGGAAAAATCCACGAACGACTCCGGGCCTCAAACTCTGATCCAAGACATTGCGGCAGTCGACTGTATTAATTATACAGTGTCAGTCAAAAAAATTTATACACACTTTAGGAAACGAAAAACTTGTATAAATATCTTAATACTAAATTTATTGTATAAACATATTGTATAGATTATGGTAGGTGGTAGGAGCGCCCTAATGAGGGTGGGGTAATAATGGGGTGGTAGGAGCACCCTAATGAGGGTGGGGTAATAATGGGGTGGTAGGAGCGCCCTAATGAGGGTGGGGTAATTGTCTCTAAGGGGAGACAATGTGTGTCCTAAATATATAGAGTATCTAATGCTTGTTTTGCATGTCACTGCGTGGGGTGGCAGAAGCTTTCTAAGGGCGGTAATATATTCATATTTAGGCTGTGCAATCGTAAAAAAAATAAACTTTTCTTTTGCATGTCATCGAATTGAAGCTTAAATGAATCATCAGAGCAATCACACTCTTCACGGGGTGGCAGTGACTCACTCGGAGGATGGCACTGTCCCTGGGGTCCTAATCGCAGTTCTAAACCCCTGTTCAGGTGGGATTACTTTACAATAATCGTGATTTTTATTATTTTTTTAACTCTCTGATATCTTTATTTTTTCATAATTGCAGACCAGTTGGAACGTAGCTGCAGCTGATTCTCACATTTCAAGTTATCGTTGAATATTAACTTTTTTAGTCTGTACAGTCTCTTAATTTTTGCGTGTCAGCTTGGATATGATTGTTGATAAGGTGATAATTTACATGACACTTTCCTGAGATAGTGCAGTCTTGTAGCTGTATAACTTTCTAGGACAAGGTCGCAGTCGCAGAATGTTCGGACACAGTGTTGTACGAGATATGATGGATGAGCTCTGCATGCATTGTATAGTAGTAATGGAGTGGCAAGGCTCGTTTCATTGGGGTGAAAAAGTGGATTTTGCCTGTGAGAACAATGTGTGTGTGTGTGTGTGTGTGTGTGTGTGTGTGTGTGTGTTTCCTCTATAGTGATATTCTATAATAGGCAGCGTGGCGGTGTAGTGGTTACCACTGTGGTCTCAAACAACCATGGTCGAGCATTTGTTTTCCATCTTCTGATGTGTCTGTGCGTCTGTCTGTGCGTCTGTCTGTGCGTCTGTCTGTTCTCCCTGTGCTTTGTTTGTTTCCTCCCACAGTCCAAAGACATGCAGATTAGGCTAACTGCTGTTCCCAATGTGTGTGTGTGTGTTCTACTGTGCAAACGGCTAACTTTGCTAGCGCTCCAGGTTGCTCATTCCCCCTGATTAAAGTTCAGTACGTTTCTTTTTATATATTATTATCTTTCCTCCTTCTGTCTGAAACACTGACTCACATTCTCACATTCGGAATTTCCCACATGATTACCTCACACACAGATCAATAACACAATCTGACACCAACAGGAAACACAGCACTACACACACACACACACACACACACACACACACACACACACACACACACACACACAATAAGAAATGAAACACTCTGTGTTAGTGAGATCTTGAGTATGACTGCAGTGTGAAGAGGATTTTATTTTAGGATTATGTTTCAGGAACATTTCAAACTAAAATGTGATCATCAGTGTTATGCTACGCTAAAGCTGTTTATAGCTTCAGTTTCTGCCTGAAATCAGCTCAGCGTTTAAGCCTGTAGGAAACAGAAAGGAAACATCGAGTTTGGTGATGAGCAGCAGAGATCATCTGTGCCTTTTTTTTTAGTTTTATTTTTTTAGTTTTAGTTAATTTATGTTGTAATTTATGGTAGGTCAATCTGTCTTGTCTCTGCTAGCCAGCTAACTAGGCCTCTTAGTTAGCTAGTTTAGTGTTTATGTTAATTTATGTTGCATGTAGCACCTGGTCCTGGAGGAACGTTGTTACGTTTCACTGTGTACTAACTGTATATGGTTGAAGTGACAATAAAGCTACTTGAACTTGAACTTGAACTATAGCGAGTGTGTGCAGCTAGCATAGTTAGCTTGTTTTGCTAATCTAACTCAAGAGCGAAGCTAGTTTGACACCAGGCGTGTAACGTAGCGTGACTCATATAAATGGTTTCCACACTGACTCAGGCGTCCCAGTGTGATGTGGACAAGATCTTTTTGTTTTATTTTTAATTTTTTTATACAATTTTATATTTTATCGTATACGAGTTGCGTTCAAGTCAATCCGGGACTTTCCGCTGCATGAGGATGTAAAAGCGATTCTTAGCTGCAGGAAAAAATTTAAACGGCGCAAACGTTTTAAAGAAGGCAGTGTGTCCGTGAGTGACGATTTTGCCCCCATCCCCCGTATTACAGTCCTGACATCACTCCAAGCCATTTCCACATGTTTGGGCCATTAAAGGAGTTCCCGGGGGGCCGGCGTCTCGGATCATGACTCTGGCGTAACTGAGAACTTTCTATGGTGTCCAGGCGCTAGTGAAACACTGGGATAAGTGCATTAGTGTAGCAGGGGATTATACACTTTATTTAGTCAGCTTCAGTGAACTTATAGCTACTACTGTTAAAGGAAAGGAAAAAACAGGCCACGCCCACATCTAGACACAACCTCTCTTAACCTCCTGTGAGATTATGTTGTGTCTAATGTGGTGGTGTGCTTTGTGGTTTCTTCCCTCTCTCTCTCTCTCTCTCTCTGTTTATTAGGGCCTGGTCACCACTGAGCTTTAGACAGGAAGTAGTTTGGCAGGAACTCGACAGTCCTCACACAGGGATCCTTAAACGAGCTAGACATATAGCACGGCTGGGAGAAAGTGAGGACAGTAGAGCCTCGTGAGGTTAAGATTCTTGTGAAATAGACGTATCTCTCTGTGATCGCTCGTCCCTGACGACTGCCATGATGGAATTATGGGGTTTTATTAGAAACAGCTGAAAATGTCAAGCTTTGGAAGATTTTCAGGCAGAAATCATGTGCCTCTCTGTGTTTATGCCTCTGAGGCCTTGGTTTTTTTACACACACACACACACACACACACACACACACACACACACACACAGTCTGATTCCTGTGTTTGTATCTGCTCAGTTTAAATCCTTAAGCATAGAATAAATCGCTACTCAAGCATTGTTTTTCCCACAATGCAGCTGAATCCTGAAGGTGTTGATTTATTTTCTATAGCTGCAGCTCTGACAGTGTGAATCATGACATCATGTCATTGGGCTCTGAGTAGCTTCTCTGATGTACGCGGTCACTAGAGACGGGAATCATCGCTCACCTGGCAACCAGTCACGATACCTCTGTACCACCATTTTTTATAAATATCCTGATTCAATATAACATTTTTTTCCTCGATTTAGTTACACGTTTAAGATTTTTAAATATTTAAAGAAAAAAAGTTGTCTTATTTTATTCCTTAGCTTTATTCAACAGATTCACGACGGAATTAATCACGAGTAATAAAGTGTAGCCTGTTCCTTATAAAACTCCGCTTCCCACTAAACACTACAAACTACATCAGATATTTAACATTGAACTTGAATTAAACAAAATCTACATTTGTATCATTATTTACCATAATTATTATTTCTTTAAAAAATAGCAAATAATTCACTTTAAACCACACGGGATGCTGATGTGTGAATAGTTCAGAGTGCAGCACCTGTAGGATCATAAAGACCCGGCGATGTTCTACCACCTCACACGATTTTCTAGTCGGTGTGGATACAATCAACACATAACAGAATTGCAATTCATAACTAAATCGATTTTTGTTCTAAGTATTGATATTAATCTGAGATAGTGCTGCTATTGGTTTATTGTTATTTTTGTATAGTAAATTGAATCTCGGACAAGCTTGAAGATTTTTGTTGTTGTTTTTGTCCTCCTTCTCTTCATGCCAGTGTTGGTGTCCTTGGCCTCAGGCAAACTGATTTATTTGTTTTTGTTTTTAATGTGTATATGTTGTGTGTACATCTATGATTTGTGTTCCAGTCGTGCCCCCTCTGACCCCTCAGGTCATGGCTCTGCAGGGCCTCTAGGGTGCGCTGTGCTCTCTGACACCAGGACGTTGGCAGTGGGTGTGTTGTGGGTCGTGGGGCGGGTCTGTGTGGATTAGACTTGTTTGTCCAGCGCATCCCATGGGTTTGATGGGATTGGGCTCTGGGGTGTTTGGGGGCCCGATCGGTGGTGTTGGATGCTGGGCCCGCGCGTGTTGGTGTACTGGCTGTTCTGGTGCCCATCTATTGACTTTTTTTTTCAGAGATTTGTGCTGAATTGGCTTTTCTGTGGGATCGGACGGGACGTGCTGGTCTGTTGTCTCTGCCTTGGTGAGCCTTGGGTGCCCACAATCCTGTCACCAGTTTAATGCCATGAAATTGATAATCAATGTTACGCAGTTCACCTGTGGCTGGTCTGCGTGTGTGTGTGTGTGTGTTCTGTGAATTCTAATTATAATGATGGGAGCTAATTTCAGTGTTTCACTCACAGCTGCAGGGGGTGAATACTTATGCACTCATAGCGTCTCTGGAAAGTTTCAGTTCCAGTTTACAAAAAACGTTAAAGATTTAATTGGGGGTAAAAACTTCACAGCACTTGTGGTCAGAAATCACACCGTCACTGTCACCTGAATAAAGCTGCAGTTTGTGGTTAACCTGTAACTGTGTGTGTGTGTGTGTGTGTGTGTGTGTGTGTGTGTGTGTGTGTGTGTGTTGGGAGGGGGGCGGGGTTTCCTAAGAAGCTCT